>JACYXH010000783.1:2180000-2185000 GCA_026745465.1 Lota lota
CAAGAGTCTGATGAGGGCAGATTACCCACTTTATCACAGTAGTGTGTGTGTGTGCGTGCGTGCACCTGTGTGCGTAAGTGAGCGTGTATGTGTGTGAGTGACTGTTCAAAACTTGTTTGTGAGATCAAAATCTTTATACATTTCAACTCTTTCAACCTTTCTTTCTATCTGTCCCTCACATCCTCTCTGTATCTCAGCGAGATACACACTTTGTGAAGTTCGTCCTCTCGACTCATTCTGACAATTGGACATTTTCTGCTGCATCGTAAACAAAACAAAAACATTGTTTAGAATCCCTGTGTGTCTGAACCAATTGGAGAAGCCCTATTATTTCCCTAACAGACAAGTCTCCAATCAGAGATGGTCTCTTATTTCCCTCTGATATGTCGATGTATTGATAGCGTTTAATTTAAGCCAATAATAAACTTTTGTTTCAATAACCAGTGTCACCAGAGGGGGTGCTGTTCCTGCAGTTTAACTCCCATGTTATTTTAAAGACCGATTTTGTAATTTGTACACTTGGGGGCCATGAGTGAAAGGTCAGAGGTAGCCAGATAAACATGGTTCTCCTGGAGCGAGGAGGATGGGGAACAGACATTAGGGCAACAAGAGCCCCGTTTCACCCTTGACCTTCGACCTGCGACACTAGGAGTCATGGCTGTCTGACAAGGGACAGAATGGTTGATGATTCTCTAATGGACGACCCCAGACTAAACCCAACACATCTACAATATCATGTATCGATCAGAGCTATAGATTGGTGGTGAAAAATACAAAACTGAATCTGAATCAATATACAAGACAAACGAACAAATAAACGATACTTCCCTTTAAGTTGTAAGACCAGCATGTCAATAGGTCACAGCGGTGTGTGTGTGTGTGTGTGTATGCGTATGTGTGTGTGTGTGTGTGTGTGTGCGTGTGTTTAAAGTGTTTCATGACCGTCTCCAACCACAAAGCCAGAGCAGCATTATAAAAACACAAGTCAGCATGAATGAAAGTGGCAACAGATCATTACGTTGAAGACATGAGATCAATTATTCCAAGAAACGAATGCTCCTCAGACAAAACCAAGAGATAGCAGAGTGTGGATGAAAAGGAACAGAGGAGGAGAGGGGAAGATAAGTTAAAATGGTAGGAGAAAGGGAGAGGCAAAGAGAGGAGAGAAGCGAGGAAAGCAAAAGAGAGAAGAGGAGCGTAGTGAAAAGAGAAAGAGAGGAGAGAGAAGTGAGGAGAAGCAGGAAGAGGAGGATGGGCGAGGAAAGGATGGAGATACGGAAGAGGAGGAGAAGAAGAAAAGTAGACGAGTAGAGCACGAGGAAGAGACAGGAGACAAAAAGAGAGGAAAGTATAGATAGCGCATCAGAGAACATACACAGAGCAGAAGAGAAGAGGAGAGAAAGGACAAGAGAGACGAAGAAAAAAAGAAAAGAGCAGCGTTAGAGAGAAAAGAAAAGAGAGAGAAGGGAGAGGAGAGAAGAAGAGTGATATCATCATGGCGTATCTGTGTATAAAACCTAGTTACGTGTTGAGTTAAACCCACTGCTAAATAAGAGGGGCATCCTCATTTTACATCAACATCACCCACCACACCTACCAGCTGTTGTCACCAGTGTACCTCCCTGCCCAGCTCAGCTCTCCCTGTATCTCCAGGCCAGGAATGTGTGTGTGTCTACGTGAGTGAACGTGTGTTAGAGAGAGAGAGAGAGAGACATGACGATGACTATTCTCGTTTTACACGTAGTATTTATAAAAGTCTGGGAATAGCTTTGGACCTAAATTCAAAGTGAGCGTTTTCAGCCTGTAATTAGGTTTTGCGTTGGTTTTCACCTGCTACTGGAAATAAAGACAGATGTTGAGACAACACCCAAACTGCTTGCTAGCGCTAGCAGTGAGTGTATTGCAGTGGGATGCATTTTGGCGAACCTACCCCTGGAAGTTTGGATGAAAGTGTCTAAAATATAGCACAATTGAAGTACTTATCAGTGATATAGCGAAATACAAATATAAGTAATGAATAAAAGTACAAAGTCCTCTAAAAATGAATTATTAACGTGAAGTACAAGTAGCTTGTTATTATACGTACAGTAAGTGCATTTCTGGAGTGAAAGTACTCCAGTGGAATAACTAAATTCCTACTTGACTAAGTCTGTGTTTTTGGAAGACATCAAAGGGATAAGGGCACTTTAGAACATCGCTTCCAAGGCTCCTTCTATTGTTGCCGTGGTTTCTGTCATCTAAGGACCACAACACAGGAAGTCTCATGAAGACATGCTTCCACACACATAAACTGTCAACATATCACCCGCTAGTGTGGTCTGGATGCACTGTACAACACATCCTAAACACACACACACACACACACACACACACACACAGAGTAGACACAAATACACACATACAAAGTCAAAAGCACAAACAGGCACGCATGCATACACACAGACACACACACCCTGACATACACACACATAAAGGAAGTAGGTATGGGGAACTTTGGGAGGAACAGGAAATAAAGCAGCAGCTAAGGAATGTCTTGCTGTGCACACACACACACACACACACACACAATTTAGGAGTTGAACCAAGCACATTAGTGCACTACCACACACACACACACACACACACACACTCACACATTCCTTTAAGAAGACACAAAGATAAACACACAGAGACATATTAATAATGACACACACCATTACCGCTTGATCAAACGAGAGGTTTTGAAAACAGGAAGCACTCAAGACAAACATTTCCAGGTCAAGACAACACAAAACCCCCCCTCACCTCCTTCCTGTACCGGAATATGTGGGAGCTTCTGCTAAAGACAGACAAAAATACACAACTAAATACAACGCTATTAAGACCCTTGCCGATACAGGGACGTGCATTCTGGGAAATTGAGTCACTTAGTTATTTAATGACTGAGCAGGTAGGGGTTCAGGGGCATCTTGCTCTAGGATGCCTCCAGGTTCAACTGAGGACATTGGGAATCAAACCCGGAACTTCTCAGCTAGTAGAACTCGGAAAAACGGACCCAGTTTTAGACAGCCCCTCCCCTAACCCTCTTCCTTCTCCAAGACCACTAATATACTGACCTTAGAATAACAGAACAGAACATACGCACACATATATTTATATATGGACGCTGTGAACCAAGCTTTGGGCTGCTTTGGCAGGCGGCCATCTTGGAAAGAGCAGGTCATCTTTGTCTATGAAACACGTAGGAGATGACGTGCGTCAACACACACACACACACACACACTCTCTCACAGTTTAACAGTCACACACACACACACTCTCTCTCTCTCTCACACAGTTTAATAGTCTCACACAGACACACACAGACACACTCTCTTTCACAAAGTTTAACAGTCTCACACATACACACACACACCTTAAGGACTTACATATGCAGGTATTCACAGATACACATAACAGTTAGATACACATTCTCTTTCTCTCTCTCTCTCTCTCTCTCTCTCTCTCTCTCTCTCTCTCTCTCTCTCTCTCTCTCTCTCTCTCTCTCTCTCTCTCTCTCTCTCTCTCTCTCTCTCTCTCTCTCTCTCTCTCTCTCTCTCTCTCTCTCTCTCTCTCTCATTACGTCTCCGTCTGCAGTGGAAGAATGGCCTACTGTACCAGGAATAGCTACTGAGGCGTACGTCCGTCTCACCACCCGTCTCCGTGACAACCGTTAGCCTTGAGAGGAGCTAATGAGTGTTAGCCGCCGTCACAGACGACCTTTCCCTCCAAAGCCCTCCGACAAGAATGCCAGCGAACCTTTCATAATCTAGCTGGTAGGGTGAGAGAGGGTGTGTGTGTGTGTGTGTGTGTGTGTGTGTATGGATGAGTCTTTAAATGTGTGAGTAATTACAGGCTGTGACGTGATTGGCTGCTAGCCTGGATGGAAGGGCAACCCGTTACGCCCAACGACATGTAAGAAAGACTTGTTAGCATCAGGTACCTGTCAGCAGGTTACAGTACTGTTAGTAGTAATAGTACTACTACTTAGTAGTAATAGTACTACTACTTAGTAGTAATAGTACTACTACTTAGTAGTAATAGTACTACTACTTAGTAGTAATAGTACTACTACTTAGTAGTAATAGTACTACTACTTAGTAGTAATAGTACTACTACTTAGTAGTAATAGTACTACTACTTAGTAGTAATAGTACTACTACTTAGTAGTAATAGTACTACTACTTAGTAGTAATAGTACTACCAATAGTACACATGTAGCTAATACCGGGTACTAACCAGGTCGAGAACATAATATTTTCGTTTCACATGAATGGAGACACTTTATACACACACACACACACATGCACACACACACACACACACACACACACACACACACACACACACACTGTGCTAATTCAGTTGACTGGCTGGGAAAAGTAGAGAAGGAAAAGAGAAGAGAGGAGAGGAAAGGAGAAGAGAAGAGAGGAAGGAGAAGAGAAGAGAGGAAGGAGAAGAGAAGAGAGGAAGGAGAAGAGAAGAGAGGAAGGAGAGAGGAGAAGACAGAAGCGGAGGGAAGAGAAGTAGCAACTGCCAACAACTCCTACTATCACATGGCTACTTCTAACTTTTATAAACCATGTCATGCAGCACATATCTCATTATGCCATAAGTAAATATACTGTAGCTACGGGTTTCAACTAGGCTTCATCAGCCATTACAATGATGCGCAGACTGGCTAGACGGACACAGAGTCACCGATCACAGTGATAACATGGGACTAAGGGTGAGACACTATTGTCTAGATCCTGAGTAAGTGAGAGCGTGTGTGTGTGCATGCATGCGTGTGTGTTTCCCTTCCAATGACGTAGACACAATGGGTTTTCTTAATAATCCAAGATAAACAACACGCTCTACCCTCTCCAACTCCTCCACCAGCTCCTCAGCTTCCTGTCTCACACCTCAGGGGTCAAAGGTCACTTCCTGTGACACATTCCTTACATCAGTGGACTCAACCCAGTGTGCGTGTGTGTTTGTGT
>JACYXH010000783.1:2190000-2237500 GCA_026745465.1 Lota lota
ATCATATAATAATACGATTCTATTGGAGTATGATTAGTATGACGGAATAATATGGATAATATATTCTATTGGACTATTGAGACCCCTCATCCATCACATAAAGACCCCTTTGAAATGCCAATCATCCTCCCCCCCACACACACGCACACACACGCACACGTGTGCGTCCTAGCATAGCATGTTCGGAGCATTTTCAAGAAAGCTGTTAAATTATGTTGTGATTACATGTGATGTTATGCTATGTTTACGTATTATGTAGCGTTGCGTTATGTTATCCTACATTCTGTTATTTTATATTAAGCCTTTAGTTATGTTGTGTGAGTTGTTATCTCATGTGACGTTGTCGTGTTGTGTTGTCTGATGAAGGCCTTCAGCCACATTTGAACAAAGTCAAAGTACTTTCATTGTTTGCTGAGATTAGAGTTGGAGCTAAACACACACTTGCACGCTCACATGCACAGACACACACACCAACACACACAGACACACACAAACGCACACAGACACACAAACCCACACAAACAGACACAAACACACACTCTCAAACACACACGCACACATACATTCAGACACGCACACACACACCCACACGCACACTCACTCACTCACACACACACAGAAACACACACACGTATGGAAGCTCTTAGGCCCAGGGATGGGAGCTGACTAAAGCAGGGGATCAAAGGTCATTAGCCTGCTGAGATCCAGTGAATTGATCCATCAATGTCATCTTGAAGAGTGTGTGTGTGTGTGTGCCCATCAACATGTGGCTTGTTGTGCGTGTGGATTGTGAATTACTTTTTTCGTCTCCACCCACCCACACACCGACACATACACACACACAGAGACACAGAGACACACACACACACACACACACACACACATAAACAATCATTGACTTCTAAATGTGCGCTTAATGACCTTGTCCACTCTACCAAAAATCTTTTTTACCATCCCCCCTGCCATCCAACACAAACACACACACACACACACACACACACACACACACACACACACCCATCCGCCCAACATAACAGTTAAGAGTGTTTGGTTTGGTAGGAAATGGGTTTTCTTGACAAGGTTCTGCGCTGCCCCATAAAAACTACAACTAAGAGTTGCACTTCAGGTTCAACTTTATGGATACAAATATCCCTAACTTTGTCCTCCTTCTCTTTCAACAAGGGTGTGCTCCAATCCTTCCAGAAGACCCTATCTTCACCTCCTTTTTTCCTTCTCCTCCTCTTTCAATCCTCCTCCTCTTCTCCACCCCCCCCCCCCCCCCCCCCCCCCAACTCTTAATGTGAGTGGCAATCAGACAGTTAAATAAACAAAATGATGAATTGATAACGAGTATTAAGTTGGAGACCATAGGTGTCACCATGGAGACCGTAGATGGTGAAACCATTACTAAATGGTATGAATATGCTATTAACTGTTACTAGGCTATGTAAATATGCTTTTTATATGACTACTTAAAGAGTTGAATAGTGTAGACATCTGGAGCTCAACATGACAATTGAAACACTCTCTCCCTCTTTCTCTCTTTTTGTTCAAGGAACCTACAATCACTCCTTGTTCTGACGAAAAAGGAAACATTCACGTGGTGGGAATGTGTGTGTGTGTGTGTGTGTGTGTGTGTGTGTGTGTGTGTGTGTGTGTGTGTGTGTGTGTGTGTGTGTGTGTGTGTGTGTGTGTGTGTGTGTGAGTGGAAAGCCCAGGTCATAACCAAGGTTAGCTTTTAGTAGATGATTCCCTATGGAGAAGAATGCACACACACACACACACACACACACACACACACATACACACACACATCCCCAGTCCCTGCACCCTAAAATGTTGCCACCCCTCTCCTTCATTCACTGGTTTCTATAATACCTTTAAGAAAGTGTGTGAGAGATTGAGTGAGAGAGAGAGAAAAGAGAGAGGAGAGAAAGAGAGACTTCCACCACAAGTCTCCCAGCCAGGGTAGCCACAAGAGTGCACCACAGCGCACAGTGGAATGTGTGTGTGTGTGTGTGTGTGTGTGTGTGTGTGTGTGTGTGTGTGTGTGTGTGTGTGTGTGTGTGTGTGGTACATTCTTTGGTTTGGTTACAGTGCAATAAAATATAACATTCAGATACACACACACACGTGTATAGCTGTGTATAAAATACATATATAAACCAGGACCACAGCCCTTGTTCCACATCTGAAGTCCAAGAACATCGGATGCAACGACTCGTTTATGATCAACAGAGATGGGAATAACCTGGGAATATCAAGGGAATATATGGGGAAATATTCTAGGAATAAACCAGAAATATTCAAGGATTAACATGGGAAAACCCAGGGAACATTATATTCTGGGAATAAACCAAAAATTATCAAGGAATAATATGTGAATGAATATATCCAGGACAAATCGGGGAATAATTCACAAACGGTCAAGATTTGTACTTTCTAAACATGGAAGTCCCACATTAATCACCATGTGTACAATGTAAGAATATGCTTTTATTAGATTTGAGAGAGACGGATGGATGCTCCTTTGTTGTGAATGAAAGGGGATCTAGAATCCTGACGGGAGGAATCTTTTTGTGTGTGTGTGCATGTGTGTGCGTGTGTGTGTGGGTGTGTGTGTTCTCCTCTAACTTCTGCAAGGTCTAACATAACAAATGAAGACAAGAAGTCAATAGAAACAACAATGCAATTCAGGCTAACACACACACACACACACACACACATGCACACTCCTCAGCAGGGGGCGGGCAATAACAACACAACAATAACAACAATATCAGCAGCCTCAGGTAGCACATTCCTAACACTAACACACTCATTCTCTCTCTCTCTTTATCCAGTAAACCTACCTCTCTCTACCTATCTCTCTTTATCCAGTAAACCTACCTCTCTCTACCTATCTCTCTCTTTATTCAGTAAACCTACCTCTCTCTACCTATCTCTCTCTCTTTATCCAGTAAACCTACCTCTCTCTACCTATCTCTCTCTTTATCCAGTAAACCTACCTCTCTCTACCTATCTCTCTCTTTATCTAATAATCCTAACTCTCTCTACTTATCTCTCTCTTTATCCAATAAACCTAACTCTCTCTACTTATCTTCTACCGTGCTCTCTCTCTACATCTCTTTCTTTCTGTCCCTCTCTATCTCTCTATCTGTGTGTCCATCATCCTCATAAAACATCTGTTTTCGGTTAGTCTGTACAGTAAGGGCTGGGCAATCACACACACACACACACACACACACACACACACACACACACACACACACTCACACACACACACACACACACACACACAAACGTACAGACACGCATACACACACAAATACACACACACACAAACAAACAAACGTACACACACACACACACACCTCTGTGTATCAAGGACATGTGGTGCAGCACCTCAGAGCACATGTTTAAATATTCTGGAGAGGAATCCTGAGATTCCTACTTTTAATATGAAGGGAGAGGGGGGAGGGAGAGAGAGGGAGAGAGAGGGAGGGGGGACAGAGAGAGATGGAGGCAGAGCAGGAGAACGGGGGAAAGAGGGACGGAGACAAAGAGAGAAAGACAGAGCCAGAGAGACCTAGAACATCCCATGACATGCAAATTCTAGTCATGTGTGTGTGCGTCGAACATGACTCTACAGCTGAATGATCAAATCTGTCTTGACTTTCCCTGTTGAGAAACGTCTAAGTCCACCCGAGTCGAGTGGGTTCAACACGAGCGATGGAATCTTGTTGCTGCATCTAAAGCATGTGTACCGACGACACACAAAATAACTCAACAAAGCACAAATAACACACACAACGAGGAACAAACACCATCGCCTAGCAACAGACTTGTTGGCCGAAATATGGGGATTTTGTGTATACAATAATATGATTTAAATATACTGCATTGTTTATTTTGTTATTAACTAACAGAATCATCCTGTTTTAATAAAGTACCTCAAACCCAACTAACACGTGTTAGCTTGGTAAGCTTAGCCATTTGAGCTACTCTCTGAGCCAATGACCCATTGACAGACTGACCTGTTTGCTAGCTACCTTTAGTGGGGGGCTAACAGAGGCAGTATACGGCTTTAATTGCTACAGCTAATTGACATATACACTAAACTATGAAGCGGGGAATGTACTGGAATGAACGGTCGTTTTATTCTGGGTGACTTGATGAATTCTTCAATGTTTGATAGAAATGTTTTCTAATAAACAGAGAACAATAAGGACTTATATTCATGCTGCGCACTCACACACACACACACACACACACACGCAGTGTTGTGATTGGTTATGGTGCTGGTGGAATGTTGACCAAATGGCTCAGACCCTCTGCCGTCTCCAACACACACCCTTCCCCCACCACACCCACATACACACACAGACACACGCACACACACACACACACACACACACACACACAAATGCAAAGAAATGCATACACACACACACCATGTATGTGTGTGTGTGTGTATGTGTGTGTGTCGGTGTGTGTGTGTGTCTGTGTGTGTGACCTAGCCACTGACTGGACACCAAACCCACTAAAGACCACGATTTGATTTTTATCTCCACAGTCACACAGTTACTTCACCCTGAGGCCGAGTGAGAGTGAGAGAGAGAGAGAGAGAGAGAGAGAGAGAGAGAGAGAGAGAGAGAGAGAGAGAGAGAGAGAGAGAGAGAGCGGTAGAGAGCGATAAAGAAAGAGAGAGCAACAGAGGAGAGCGAGAGACAGAGGTAGTGAGCAAGAAATAAAGAGAGAGGGTGGGAGAGCAAGACAGAGAGAGAGCGGTAGAGAGCGAGTGAGAGAGAGAGAGCGAGCGTGAGAAAGAGAGAGAGAGAGAGGGTGAGACAGTTTGTATTTCCACATACCAGGCTACAGCTAGTTTTCCCCACTTCTTCTGTGAATTTGCATGTGACTGCAGAACACTCACACCAGCATCACCAGTTTTCCACTAGACCTGCTAGAAGAGTGAGGAAAGCAGAGCGCTGATGAGGGTTGGAAATGAAAGAAGAGCTGTTGAGAGGGGGGGGGGGAGAGAGAGCGCTGGAGCGAGAGAGACAGAGAGTTTGAAAGAGAGATGTTGGAAGAAGATAGAACAGAGAGAGAGAGAGGGGGTCCATGAGAGAGAGAGATGTTTAAATGGTGGATGAACAGTCATGAGATTCTGGATCTCCTGACCTCCACCACTGTTCTGTTCTGTTAGACCCACAAACACACACAACTCTCCTGATAAATAGACACAGCAACGCCGAAATACATAACGGTACCACAATGTTATTAGCCCACCCCTGCTGCAATGGAGGGATGGGGAACACTGAATTCTGTCCGTCCGTCCCCCGTCCCCAGAGACACACACACACAAACACACATTAGGACCACCCCAGCCAGCCAGCCAGCCAGACACACACACACACACACAGTGCTGAATGCGTGATTACAATCCAGGGAGTACAACTGAGAGGAGGGGCGGGGGGGGGGGGGGGGGGGGGGGCAGACTACTCAAACTGTAATACTGTAGTATTACTGAGTACTAACACTACATCTCCCCACGGGGACACCCTGAACACAGTACGTCTTCGTTCAGCCAAGAACAAACTTCTTCTTGCCGTGTCTACTTCCAGTACTGTGTGTACTCGTGGATCATCATATACCAACACGGTCCCAGACCTATACCAAAAACGTTTGAGGTAAACATCATCCCGGCTACACCAGCATGGTACTACACCGTGAGAAAAGGAGCAATGCAGGAAACGTCTGCCCCCCCTCCCTCCCTTCCTCCCTTCCTCCCCTGTCTTATCTCCAAGACCGGGCTGGACCAGATGGACTTAAACCTGTGTCGGATCTAAACAGAGGGGGAAGGCCTTGTACTCCACCGCTCCCTCCTCCAACTCAGACACATACTGTACGGCCTCAACGGTACCAGCCTTCATGATAGGGCAGTGAAACAGTTCACAAAGTCGTACATCCCAACCATCACCATGCCAAAACAGTCGGAGGGAAAAGGTCAAAATGACCCTCACTCTACTGACGTCAAATGCATTGGTGGTCAGTGGAACAACATTGATGGACTATGTGTGGGACAGTCTAACGTTACATCAACTGTGATTTGCCGTCCGGGCCTTCGTGAGGCATGACAGATGACAAACGAGCCAATTCGATCTGATCCGGATGTTCTGTATAGTTTCGAACAAGAACTTGAATGACTAGCATACTGGACAGCGATGGCGTTCAGGCTGCAGATTCGTCTGCACAATCGATGGTGTCCAGGGGCGCCCACACGGTTCACACTGCCCCGCCGGGTGCACACTGCTCTGAAAGTAGCCGATCCGGTCTGAGCCCAGACAACATCGATTGTGCAGACCTGCAGTCTAAGGGCTGACCAGACAAAGTTATTGTCCGAAACCAAACGGATCATCCGAAACAAATCCGTTTGGCTCGTTGCACACTGCTCTGAAAGTGGAGTAAACCGGGTTCACACACACACATGCACATGCTATGAAACCGGTGAGAACGCAAAAAAAAAAGAAGAAGAAAACGAGCTGACCAGTGGTCAGTTAGACTCGGGGGAGTTAGTTTGAATGAAAGGGCAACACACGGGCAAGATAACGGCCAGTCTCAAGAGCAGTCATCAACTGGGGGACATATCCAGAATATTAGCCCAACATAAAGTCCCTGAAGTGACCAAACTGTTGACAAAGCGGATTGTTGTGGGGTCCAAACTTACTTTCGTGATGATGAGCGGCTCGCCGTGCTCAAGCCCTCCCTTCAGCGTGAAGCCCCACGGAGCGCCGCCGCTCAACTGGACCTGGATGTGGTTGAAAGACACGAGTTGTTCCACCGTCTCCATTCTTTCCCTTTCCCCGCCGACCGTTATATTTGTGTGTTTCCCCCGTTCTTCTCCGGTAGATCAGTCGCCTTCCGTCTAGAAATAGCGGCGCCGACTGCGTCCCCACCGTGGTCCGTCCGTCTCCATTGTAACAATGAACGGGACTGGGGGAGTGGGGGAGTGGAGGGGGAGGCAGAAAAACTTCCACCAACTTGTTTCTCTCTAGCTGCTAAAGGGATGTTTGGCACTCGAGTCGAACGTGGGGGCGTGATGGACGACAGCGCCGACCAATGGGGAACAAGTGAGGCTGCGTCGTGTCGAATCAGCGTCGTCGTAGGGAGGGTCTTGGGGGTGGCTCAACCGCTGTATTGTAGCGGCTTTTCTCCGAGGCCAAAAGCGCCGCCAACTTGAGTGAAATAATTGTCCCAGAGAGTGGCTGTTCTCTCGTTTGAAACATGACACCCGGCTACTCTGGTAGCTGACCAGCTCCTGGACAAGCCGTTATCAATGGGTTTCAGGAGCATGGCCTTTTTTTCCAGCTGTATTCGGGAAAAACTCACACCACTCCAGGTTTAATCGAAATGCAAAACAACTTTGCAATGCACAACGTTTATAAGGTCTTCTATATCCCGGAGTCATTCCATGCAATGTAAAATCACTTTGTGTTTCTCGAATTTTACTATATCATCATGTAATGTTATGATAACATCTTCAATGTTGCAAGATGTGTTCATATAGAGACTAAACTATAATGTTGTATTATATCTTTTTTTTCTCTTCTGACTTTATATGGGATCTCTCTCTGAAGAGAAAATGTTATTTGAAGTTAACAATGTATCTGTGTTATCGCTCTCAGCCAGACCAACAGAAATGTCAGGGTCAACTGTCCTCGGAATTGTATTGTATTTGGGTCTAAACTAGTTTAGCCCTGTCCAGAACTTTTATTTTGAAAAAAGGCCTATTGTGTGTTTCATTCCTCACAATGATCTCTCTCTCTCTCTCTCTCTCTCTCTCTCTCTCTCTCTCTCTCTCTCTCTCTCTCTCTCTCTCTGTCTCTCTCCCTCTCTCCCTCTTTGTCCCTCTGTCCCTCCATCGCCTTCTCCTACTCTACCTCTATCCCTCCCTCTCTCTCTCTCTCTCTCTCTCTCTCTCTCTCTCTCTCTCTCTCTCTCTCTCTCTCTCTCTCTTTCTCACCAGACAATGATTGTGATTGTAGATAATCACTGTTGTGGAATGTCACCACATACACACACACACACACACACACACACACACACATACATCAGTGTGCGTGCATGTGCACTTGTAGTTTTGCTCGCACCACTTCTGCAAATGTGCATGTGTTTGTGTTTGTGTTTGAACGTGTGTTTCTGAAAGTTAGCATTACATTGAGAAAGAGAGAAGATAGAAATAAATAAATAGAGCGAGCGAGAGAGAGAGAGAGAGAGAGAGAGAGAGAGAGGAGAGGGGGGAGCGAGCGAGCAAGAGAGAGAGAGAGAGAGAGAGAGAGAGAGAGAGACAGTGGAAGGATAAGGGACATGTCTGGGCATTGTGCTCTATCTACACAACATGGACACTTTATGTCTTGGTCAGATAAACATAGTTTCTAATTGGTTGCCATTACGAATACTCAAAAAACCTTCAACCAATCAAGAGGTCAGACATGAACGACAGGAATGATACAAAGAATGTCATCCATTTACCGTAATAAACACCTCAGGATGCAAAAAACATAGCACCTAAAATTACCCCTAAGTGATCTGCAATTTAAAATGTGTTGTCAAAATGTGTGATTATGTTAGTGATGATGTCATGGTGTTAAATTCAATACAATACACACCTGGGAGATCCCCAGGTGGAAGAAATCAAACAACTGTCACAGATTTCCGCCTTGATTAAAAAAAGGTTTTCTTTTTTTCAACATTTGTGTGTGCTTCTGTATTTTCAACAGTCAAACAGTGGAATGTTAGGATTGAGACATATAGTAATAAACACATAAACACACACACACACACACACACACACACACACGCATCTGGGGTACAAGCTCATCACTCAGTAATTTATCTTGTCTTTAGTTTTAATAGTTGAACCTAATTTAAAGTAAATTTAGATTAGGCGTCTTTAATGTTATTTGGAAAAGTATGAACTTAAAAATATAACTTCTGCTACATAGTACAATTGTGGCATTTAATTAACAAATATAAACGTAAAAGACTGTGTACGTAGCGCAATTTGAGCCATCCAAAATACATTATGAATGGAAAGGCGTGCCGGAAAAGGAAGATAGTATGCTAATTGACGCATGATTAACTCACCAATCACCGACCGCGTACGCACGCCGCCGTGTTGCTCAGGCGCTTCCTGGGTTGGTTAATTGGAATCGACAATGTCTCAGTTCAGGGTTTCTTCAGGAAGTCGATCGTCATGTGAAGAAAATGGTCCGTGATCCGATGAGCTGCATAAATCACGCACTAGCTCCTGCAGAAAGAGGATGGTAGACGGCTACAGCTGTACAGGCGGAGGTTATAGCGATCATGACGGCCACCTGTTGCTCCACTAAACGTATCCTCGTCGGTACCTGCGCCCTCTCGTGTTTTGTCTTCCTAATGTGTTCCACGTTCACCGGAGTCGTAGCCGAGCGAAGGACGACCTCTCGCCTGCCTCAGCCCACGTTAACGCAGCGAAGTCGTCGGATCCGGAGCCAGAATGGTAACGCTAGACACAAAAGTTGGTACCACCGCCCGCTGACGCTCGAGCAGAAGGCGGACCAGAACCTGCAGTTCATGTTGAGTTTGTACCGGAGCGCCGCCGAACCGGACGGCAGGCTCAAGCAGTACCGGAAGTTCGGCTCCAACACGGTTCGCTTGCTGAAGCCGTCGGTCTCCTCTGTGCACTACCTGACCGCATCGCGAGGTAAGGCGAACCGGAAAGCGAATGATCGACTGCGGCCACTAAAACCGTGTAGGCCTGTTTGCTAGAAAAGTTGAAATATACAGAAATGATTATGGTCACACTTTTCTGATTGACCTTTTACACGTTTTATTGCTCGTTTCATGTCATTTGATAAGTATCTTTATTAAGGATGGCGTACATTGAAGACCATTGTAGATTGGAGGCCAATCCTTTTTGTTTGTCACCTCAAAGCTGCTCATTAATTGGTCCGATTTCAGAAAGAGAAAAGGAGTTGATTTATCCCTTATACCAATGACAATTAATCCGGTCAGGCTTTGCCGATAGCATCCTTGTTGTGATTGTAATTTAATCCTCACACCTCAGGTAACACCTCCCCTGGTTCTCTCTCTATCTCTCTTCCTCCCCCTCTCTCATTCTTATTTTCCATCCCACCGTCTTGTCTTTATTTCCGCCTCTCTTCTTCTCCCTCCTTCACCATCATCCACGCCCACCATCCCAGAACACCGCTACACCTTCACAGTCGAGTACAGCCTGGACTCCCTCCCCCTGGAGCAGCTTATCCGAGCCTCCTTCCTCCACTTCCGCTCCTCCTCCTCTTCCTCCATCCCCTTCTCCTGGGGCCCCGGGGCCTCCCGCTTGCCCCCATGCAGGGCCCGGGTGACCTCCCGGGGTGTGATGCACCACGCCGGCCCCCCTCCTCCAGGGGAGAGCGTCCCCCTCCAGCTCCATCACCAGTGGACCGAGACGGACGTCACGGCTCACGTCAGCCGCCACATCCTCCAGAGAACCAACCAGACTAGCCTCACCCTCATGGCCCAGTATCGGTGCACCGATCCCGGGTACGTAGGCCGAGCAGGGGATCCCTCCTGGTGGTCATCCTGGCGGAGCCAAACGGGCAAGGGAGCCTCCCCGACGAGGATGATGATGATGAGGAGGTGGAGGATGAGGAGGAGAAGGTGGAGCCATAGTACGGGGGACATGGCCGGGTATCACCTGGACGCTCCATCGCTCCTGCTGTACCTGGAGGAGCAGCGGGAGGGCCAGGACTGGATGAAGGAGCTCCTGGCGGGCGAAGACGAGAGCGTGGCCCGGCTGTGGCGGCCGCTGCTCTACGCCTCCCGCCGCCGCCGCCGCCGTGGCGCCGCGGACCCCCCGGACTCCCTGCTGGGCGCCGGAGCCTTCTCCCCAGAGGCACTCAAAGAAGCTGCCGCCTCGCCGTCCAGCTCCTCGCCTCCGTCATCGGCCGACACCTACGAGGCCGTCCCGGGCATGCCCAACTACCGGCGCAAAATGAGCCTTCCCCGCAACCGCTGCCGGCTCCACTCGTTCCGGCTGTCCTTCGAGGCGCTGGGCCTGGGCCACTACTTCATCGCGCCGCCCGTCTACAACCCGCGCTACTGCCAGGGCGAGTGTCCGCGCGTGCTGCACTACGGCTACCACTCGCCCAACCACGCCATCATCCAGACGGTGATGCGGGAGCTGGGCGTGGGCGAGGACGTGCCGGCGCCCTCCTGCGTGCCCTACAAGTACATGCCCATGAGCGTGCTGGTGCGCAACAAGAAGCGGGTGGAGTACCGCGAGCTGGAGGACATGATCGCCGAGTCGTGTACGTGTCGCTAGCGGGTAAAGCGGGAGTGTAGTGGGGTGTGTGTGTGTGTGGGGGTGGGGGCTTGTTGAAGGTTAGGAAATGTGGAAGGAGTTTGACAGGTTTCACTGAAGAGGCGGGAAAAGGCATTGGTGAAGGGGTAACGTTGGAGATGATTGGTTTGCGCTGTGCTGGTTAGCCGCTAGCCTTGCTCACCTGACACCGACGGAAGAGCTTACACTGTCGCTGTTTCCTGAACGCTGTGGTCGAAGGAGATGTGCTATTGGTTAGCGTCTCAGCAACGTTACGTTAAAGCACTTTAACAGAACCCTGAATGTAATTTGGGCCTGGTAAGAACTATGGGTCTAGTTTGTATATCTGAAAGAGGCCATAAGTGTGTCGTGAGCTAGCACGAGGCTACTGCCTAGCTTTCCATGTATTTTAACAAATGTGAGTTTGATTCCAACTGGTATGGTTTGCTCTGCTGTGACGCTAATGTGTCGCTAGCTAGAAGATGGCGGTACTTGCTTCAATGCACTTTAACAGTGAAAAAAACCTGGAAGAAATTTAAGAAATGTGTCTTGAGAACTTCCATAAACAAGTCTAAACTGTCTTTTGTTGACTCAATTGAACATTTAAAAACGAAAACATAAAAATAACGAAAAAATATGCAATCTTTATTTAGTGGTACCATAATTAAGGGGGTGTGTGCAATCTTTTTACGAAGACAAGAGTGTAAACATTGATAATGCCAAAATGTCAGTTTTGATACAAACGTTCACCGAAGCGATTACTTGCCACCTTGCTTTAATCGACTAAAAGGATTTTTTAGATGTGTAAACCTCAAGCCTTAATGTTAAATTTGGTGATTTGTGTCTGTAGTTTTGAGTCATTTTAGAAACTGGCTCATATTCCTGTTAGATCCGACCCCATAACCAAAATGGATGCTTTCTCGCCTGTCTTTCTTCCCACTTTTTGTTAGTGTTTTTGATTTATTTTAGTTTTAAACCTCAGGGTGGGTGATGGATTCAGAATGTTCCAGTGGTAAGACTCCAAGCCTACACTTTTACATGTTAATGTTTTTTTTTTTGTCAATTAATAATAGTCTTATAATCAGGAGGCGATAATAATAATCGCAATCACAAAAGAGACATTGGTTAAATAATAAAAGATTATATAAAAAGATAAACGTATGTTTCTTTTCTTTTCTTTTTTTTCTGGAAGAAAGACACGTTTTAGGTCGTGAGGAAAACCAGAAGAAATTTTTTGGGGGAAATAACGGTTAATCTGCTTTGGACCACATTTACCTGCAGATTTTGCCCAAAGAAAGGGAGTGGAGTTGGCGTTCTGAGCAAAGGAAAATGAAAAATATTTAATCCAGGTAGATTATATTCCTCATGTCTGCTGTGTTGCAAATTGTTATTTTTTTATTATTAAGAAACTGAATAATAATAAAAGTATATTTTCTATACGTTGGTTTCATTTGGTTTCTTGATTGTCCAGTGGTTGGTGTGGCATGGGTGACTTTTGTTGTTGTAGATCCACGTTTGGCCCCCAGGAGGCAGCATCGGCTCATGTTGTAAAACGGTGGTCTACTCTGGACCATTTGTAGCGTATCCTGGGATGAATGAAACATTACGGTTTAATCTCTACTAAAGTTTAAAGTAGAGGGACTAAACGTTTTCTAAAACCTAATATTTACTTAAGGAGGTTATGAACTAAGTAAAATCTCATTTTAGTTTGTTGAAACTAAGCAAAATATTGCAGGAAAATACAACAACCTATATAATTGTTTAGGGAAATGTATACGTTATTGCTTTTGAAATATAGATATATTCTGGTCATGTGTGTTTTATAAGGAAACCTGCTGTTTATATTGGGAAGCTTGTCCTACATCAAAATGCAGAGTTTATAATGACAGTCCCATGACTACCTCAGCTGGAAAGACCCTTCAAGCAAGATATAACATGATCTTAACTGTATGTAGTGACTATGACATCCATTACCCTTCGTGTAGATCACCCTTGACTGGGTATAGGCTAGAGTAGACGCTTGTTGGCTTGCGAAAAAATGGAATGTCCAGATGAAACGTAAATAAAGATAAAGATCTTCATTTATTAACGATTCTGTTTCCATAACTGATTTAACCAAATATTGAAAGTAAGGATTATTGTTATAAACAGGAAACTTAAGACTAAGACAAGACAAGCAAACCCGGCAAGATCTAAAGACTGCTTTCCCAGCCAAAAAAAACCTCCAGGCCTCAGGATCTCCTTTAAGGCCCACTTGCCCTGTAGGGGGCGCACGCAGCATAAATAGCCAAAACAAGACACACACACACACCATGTCCCAAAAATGACAACTCAATAAAAATAAAGGAATTGGCTCCTACACTGTACAAATTCTGAGATATCGGACCCGAAACGTTCATACCCCGTCCAGTAAAACATGTAAATTGTTAAAATGTTGAAGAATGTGAATACAGACTTTAGTTCACATTATGGTAAAGGTTATGAGACAGTTGGTGTTTGTTCAACTTTTCAAGGTGTTTGCGTGCATGCGTGCGTGCATGCGTGTGTGCCTGTGTGTGTTGTGTGCCCTGACAGTACACACAGCTCAGCATTAAACTCTATTGTGCATATTAGAGTGGGACTAAATGTGGAGAGATGTCATTGGGTCAATCGGAATAGCAGTTGTAGTGCTTACTTCCTACTGCTTGAGTCAATCAGATCCCAACTGTGTTATCATTGGTTTGAATGTTATGCCCCGCCCTCTCAGGCATGGTGATTCAACTGGAAATATTCTTCTTTCTTAGATCATCAATCAAGGTAAAACACAGACTTCAACATGATTAATATGTTAATTAATATTTATCAAGGATATACTCAGTTTTCTTTGAAAAATGAAACATCAACAGAGTTGTTGTAATATACATATTATTAATGTAATGTTAAGAACTGAAAGTGAAAGACTTGAGTAAATATTTATGCATTTTAGAAAAACAATTGTCTTGAGGATATATATATATATATATATATATATATATATATATATATATATATATTCAACTTTATTAACCCCTGTTTCCATTCGTTTACACATAAGATACACAGTACGCTGATAGTCCACAGTACATTGATAATTTGAGTCAAACATTTCACACATAAAAAAGGTGCACAAAACTAATAGGAGCGACTTCCCCGATGGCCATGAGGGCCCAGATGTATGCTGGGAAACAGACAGATCTCATCCGATTGTCATTCAGGAGCAGGTAGAGGTTAGGGGCATCTTGCTCTAGGATGCCTACGGGTAGACTTCGGACATGGGGTTTCAAACCCTATCCTGCCCAAAACTGCTATGGTCTTAACACCGCTTTTAGAAAGTGACCTATGGAGATCTTGAAGGAGACTATGATGAAACTGATACAAGTGAAGGTGGAGTTTTATGTCTCGAGTCCTGAGAAACGTGACTATAAGTTGTGCAAAAAAGTGATGGTCCTGGGGGAATATCTACTGTTTCTGTTTGTTTGTGCACTCAGTGGCCAAATAGTAAACGTAATCAAGAAGTTACGATTTCTGGTTAACGATGAGAGTTTGGCTAGGCTGACATAGAGATGATTGTTGACAAACATAAATCTTTTTCAGTTGACAAGGAAGGAAATTGAGAACAGAACCATATTTGATTCAAACAACAAACAAAAAGTCAAGTTGCTGCATTTTTGTATCAAAATAAATATGAACACTGGAAAAATCACAGCACATTGACAATTCGATGCGCGCATGTCAGTTGGTTGCTATTTCATTACGCTTTACACACAGAATGAATCTGTGTTTCCAGTAACTAAAACTAAAAACAATAAAGACAAAAGTTAACATAACACAAGCTCCAACACATGCACAGAGACGTGTCAAGGCGTTCATACGGGTTTGATAAGTGTAACCTTCAACCTCCATTTGTGTACTCTCGCTCTGTCTCTCCCTCTCTCTCTCTCCCCCTCTCTCTCTCCCCCTCTCTCTCCCTCTCTCTCTCTTGGCCTGTTTACCTCTCACCTCTTTAGTTTGCCCTGGTAGTTTGACTGTTTAAACAGCGTTTCAACTTCCAACCGAGGAGGCACTGATTGGCAGCTGACCTCTGACCTCTACCCCAACAACCCCCCCCCCCCCCCCGTGTGTGGTCGTATCGGCCTTTATAACGTTACAAAAATCAGGGTTTTCTAACAGTGATTCTGATGTCACAAGGGTTCCAAAACGGCTGAGATTTCAATGCCTGCTTACGCTCATTCACTTTGGGTAACTAAGTTTGCTAATGAACTACCAAATAAATGGCTTGGTAACGTGGTAATTCGAATGCTAAATGTCCCCTGCCATGAAAATATTGTGTTCTTATTGCTTTGTTGTTTTTCCACATACGAGCAGACGATATCGTTAGCGGAAAAGTTCTCATAATAATAATAGTTTTCTAGAACACAAAACGTATTGTAATCGAACTGATCTAGCTAACCCTGACTAAATGAATGCCATATGTGCCATGACCTAGCGACCTATGACCTAGTAATGGAATTACTAGTCCAGATACAGCCTGCGTTATCAGAGAGAAGGGGAGCCATCTGAGGGGAACATATTGGCAAGTTCAAAGCTTCAAAATGAGTCACAGTGGAGAAATTCTCCTTCTCAAAATTTTCATCGCCCAATCAGACACAGCCTGTGCTAATAGACAGTACCCTATTACATCGGAAATCGACATCATAATCACTATTATTCAAGTATTTGCATGTAGGGTCTGAGGCCAAGAGCCACGTATATGCTGGTTATTGAAAAGAGAATTCTGAGAACGTCTTGGTTGGAAGGTGCATTATGGCTTGTTGTTGGGTAACTTTGAGACAATTCTCTAGTACTTCGCTGGTTCCGACGAGGACCGATGGGTGGTGGAGCAGTGCCCACCCCTGTGGAGAGAAAGAGAAAAACTGATTTGAATAAACATAAGAATTATAGGTAGGTGAGAGGTGGAGTTACAACAGGTAAAGTAAAAGGTAGTCTATCTACAGGCGTAGCTACAGGTAAAGTAACAGGTAGTATATCTACAGGCGTAACTACAAGTATAAAAGGTAGAACATCTACAGGCGTAGCTACAGGTAAAGTAACAGTATATCCACAGGCATACTAGTTAAAGAAACAGTATATCTACAGGCTTACTAGTTAAAGAAACAGTATATCTACAGGCATACTAGTTAAAGAAACAGTATATCTACAGGCTTACTACAGTTAAAGTAACAGTATCTCTACAGGCTTACTACAGTTAAATTAACAGTATATCTACAGGCTTACTATAGCTAAAGTAACAATACATCTACAGGCTTACTACAGTTAAAGTAACAGTATCTCTACAGGCTTACTACAGTTAAATTAACAGTATATCTACAGGCTTACTATAGCTAAAGTAACAGTATATCTACAGGCTTACTACAGTTAAAGTAACAGTATCTCTACAGGCTTACTACAGTTAAATTAACAGTATATCTACAGGCTTACTATAGCTAAAGTAACAGTATATCTACAGGCTTACTACAGTTAAAGTAACAGTATAGCTACAGGCATGTTACCTGCAGAGTCCCGTGGAGCACTCATAGTTGCTCTGGCAGTAGGCTCCCAGGGGCTTGCTGTTCATCAGCCTCCAGAGGGGCGTCATACGGGCCACCCTCCGCAGGACAGGACCCCAAACCACCCCCAGGGCCATAGGGCCACCGTCCGATCCAGGAGAGGATGACTCTACATGTGGGAGCGGACTGGTAACCACCTGCCACATAGACATAGATGGAGATACATTAGCACACACACACACACGAGCATACAAATACATACAGTAAAAAACCGACATAAAGATAGATAACAAACACGCACACACAAAATCATGCACGTAAGTTTGAAACAATTGAAAAAAAGCTTGCACATCGAAGGTGATCAAAATATCCAAATCTTAATTTATTAGATGCTACTTATTCCCTTTAAAGCTGAATTTATTGAAAGGATAAGAACACTTCCCGCCGGTATTGTGACTTACCTGTTGGGTCAGAACGAGGAGCGCCAGTAACAGCGGAATCATCATCCTTGTCCAGCCGAAATAGTTTAATTCTTGCATCTTCAGACTCTTCAATCAATCTCTGATCAAATCAGACACGGGCTTCAGGTGTGTAGACGCACTAACGCAGCCCCAGACGAAGTCGATGGATGCTTCTCTCTCTCTCTTCTACTAACTTTCAAATAAACGTTCCCCCAAAGGCAACAGCGACAGAGATTGCCTTGTGATCGATAATCGAGCCGATCAATCTTTTCTTCTTTCGCTTAGACTGTTTAAGGGATCAATAAATGTCTAGAATACCTCGTTGAATGTGTCCAATACCACCGACAACACGTTTGTGCGTTGTTTAATAACTTACTATTGGATCTCCCTTCTGTTGTCTTGCATACTTTTAACGGCAGGTATTCCGTTGAAATTCCGTTCTATTTTCGGGTTTTCCTGCTCTCTCCAGAGTCGCGGTTGGATGATGGGACATCTAACAGGTCGGTGCCTGTGCTCACTTTAGTCTGATTCAGCAAAACCCTGTGCTGTGGCCCAGAGGAAGACGCCTGTGATTTTATACAGGCCTCTCCTCCACCCCCTCCCTCCACCTCTCCCCTCCCCTCTGCTCCCTGGAGAGAGGGAGGGAGAGAGAGAGAGAGAGAGAGAGAGAGAGAGAGAGAGAGAGAGAGAGAGAGAGAGATGATGAGATAGGTTGAGTTTTAAAATTAGGTCATTAATTGTTCTGTCTTCCTATCACAAGTGTAAAGTCCAAACCAACACACACACACACACACACACACACACACACAAGCTATTTATAGACTGTCTACTTACACAGTATTTAGAGCAGTTTCTCATGTGCACAACTATCTGTACCAAACGCACACGCACACACACACGCTCACACACATGCATACATACACACAGATGAGAGAGAGCGAGAGAGAGAGAGAGAGAGAGAGAGAGAGAGAGAGAGAGAGAGAGAGAGAGAGAGAGAGAGAGGGACAGACACACAGGGACAAGACAGTGCCCTCTTTCTGTTAGTTGTCTCTTTCTCCGTATAGCTATATTTTTCTGTATATCTGTCGGACTGTCTGCTTGTCTGTCTACCTGTCTGTCTGTCTGCCTGCCTGTCTGTCTGTCTGCCTGCCTGTCTGTCTGTCCGTCTGCCATGGCCTTGCCAATGAATAAAGTGTTATCGACCCTGCTAGCAGTTCAGGTATCTGAGTGCGTGGTCAAGATCGCTGCTTCTGATTGGTCCCCAGGTAAAAGGGCTGTTGTGTAACATCCAGCTTATACAACAGGTTACACATAGGCACTTACAATAGCACTGACACTCACACATGTACATGAGAACTGACACACACACACACACGTTCATGAACATGCACACACAAACACGAGTACCCATGCATGCACACATTCATGTCTACATACATTTGTGTAAAAACATATTCATATATGTTGCACACTAGTCAAAGTATTTGAGAGTTAAGTACTGAAAGGTAAGGTCCGTGGGGGTCCCCCCCCATTCTCGGCTCAGCAGGCCATCTGCACCTTACAAACACACACATGAGAATTTGCTGACTCCTCAATTAGATTAGCAGGCCCTGTGTGTGTGTGTGTGTGTGTGTGTGTGTGTGTGTGTGTGTGTGTGTGTGTGTGTGTGTGTGTGTGTGTGTGTGTGTGTGTGTGTGTGTGTGTGTGTATGTGTGTTTTATTACATTACTGGCTTTTTCATCAGTTGCTTGTGACTCATCAACTCCAGCCCTCCAGTGTTACTAATATAATATGAATAGAAAAGCATAATGAGAGAACAATAGGGTTTACACACTATGTGGCTTTCCAGTTGCATGCACTATTGTGCAACTGGAAAGCCACATGTAATTATGTACAATAAAAGCCAGTTTGACTTGGGAGACGACAGTTTATCTCAGGACATCTCAGTTTAAATTAGGGCACGGGTTGAATTTATTCGGAATGATCGTGGTGTTCTGTGTTTCCACACAGTGGTATTGGAATAAGACTGTTGGACTTTGAGACAGTTGGCAGGGGAACGAATTCGATATCAAATGAGTCTGGGTCAATGCTGCTGGGACACTGGTCTGTGCTGGTCCTCACTCTGTTCCTTACCACAAACGTGCCATTGTATAACCATATCAGTTACTTACGATGAGGCATTCTGGGAAATCGGTTGGGTTCCAGGACGTGGACGAATGTCTTCCTGTAAAACTTTCCATTAAGATGGTTGATCATGCTAACGTTGAACGGTAATGCTAATACTCTAACCCTAGTACTTTTGTATTTGTGTTTACAAAAAAAGAATTATGAATAAAACATTTTAAAACAACAATGTGCAGCTCTATTAAATTTACTGTGAATTATTTTACTATTTAGTTATTAAGTAGATGCTTTCATCCAAAGTGACTTACAGTGAGTTAAGATTCAGGTCATTAAGGAGCAGGTAGGGGTACGGGGTCATCTTGCTTTAGGGTGACTACAGGTAGACTGTGGACATTGGGGATCGAACCCAGAACCTTTAGTGTGGGAGTTGACCAGCTCATCCTGGTGGATGTACTGCTCACTGTTTGCTGATCTAGTGATGTGGCATTCGGTGTGTGTGTTCTGTGTACGTGTTCGGCGTGTGGGTCCTGTGTGTATTCTGGCAACAGCCCGGTGAGCTCAGAGGTCCACTCGAAGATGGGTCAGAACGCACATGCACACCACACACACACACACACACACACACACACACACACACACACACACACACAAACATAACTCACAGATACATAATATATGTCAAATTTCTCTAAAATGGCAATCTCTCTCTCTCTCTCTCTCTCTCTCTCTCTCTCTCTCTCTCTCTCTCTCTCTCTCTCTCTCTCTCTCCTACAGGCATGATCCATTTATGACCCATTGCTGGGAACATAATTCACGTAGGACTTTGCGTGCGTGTGTGTATGTGTGTGTGTGTGTGTGTGTATGCATGCATGTGTGCGTGATGTTGTGTCTGTCTGACTGTCTGAACCAATCAGGAGAAAATGTACTCTCACACGCACACATTTACACACACACACACACACACACACACAAAGGGTTCTACTTCCCCGTCAAACGTTACGGTAAGGGAGGAGCATGCACGGATTCTTGGAAACCTTTGACTCACGCCAGAACATTCTAGTTCCCAGACGGAATCCATCGCAGGGCAGCAGGGGCTGAATTCACTGTGACACCACATTTGGAACTAAATAAATATGTAGTCTGTTCAAATAATAGTTGTGTGCCTACTGTCCACTTCTATAGGGTATACGGTTCTAATATATAATTGTACATATATCACAGTCTTTTTTTTAAGGGTCTAAAAAGAATGGCTTGGATATCAAGTAAAAATTGCAGAATTATATTATTAGAATTAAATGTTTCGCTTTACAGCTTAATAAGCAATCTCAGGGAACACACAAACAGAGGCATTCAGTATTCCAGCTTTAATCTTTACATGATATATAAACATGTCAAACTTTAAATACCTGCTGTTTGTCTACCTGCTGTCAGTCTGTCCATCTACATGTCTGTGATATCAGGGGTGATCAACCTAGCGATAATGTCACTGGTAAACAGTGAGGCAGCAATAGCTAACCCAATCTATAACAACTGTGGAAAGTACTTGATTCAAGTAAATGTTTTACTGTGAAAATGTAGTATGTATTCATATTTCCAGGACTGTTAATTGTATGCATCCTACACCTGCAAGCAGTTTTATTTTACTTTAAGTGATTCAACATGCACATATACCTTTGATAAACACAAAAAAGTATAAATATATCATATTGGCATGTTGTCTGGTAGGCATAAAGGTGCATATAAAGGCTAGTTCACAGGTCATTGCCAAGGCCAGTGTGGTTGTTGGCTGGTTGAAGCAGCCTCACCTGACCAGAGTCGGACTGATAAGACTCTGGGGCTGGGTGAGGCTGCACACAGGTTAAACCAGCCATCACCACACACACTCAAGGGCTCGGGTCGAATGGTCCAACAAATGACGTCCTATGTATTTTTCTAACATCATGAGGTCAAGGAAAGATGTGAAGGAGAATTCACGAGCACTAAGGAAAAGACAACCGCGGTGCTAGGAAATCTGACTCTGCACTTACGCTAGGCTACGTCATTGTGCAACGGCGGATGTTGTCATGATGATCGTTTGTTTTGTGAACGGCTGAATGGTGCGTCGCTTAGTTGCTGCCTCGAGGAATTGTGGGAAGGCATTATCTCCTTTCCTTTCATAAAGGATGGTCCAGTGTACCCTATGCTAAAGGAGATGAGAAAGGGAGCATTGAAGCACCTTTCCTTAGCATTTAGAGAATTCGACCAGTTCTTATCATGGCTGCCATTTAGATACTTCCGAGTCATTTCTCTGTTAGGAATCTTCATAAGCTAAAACTACTATTTGACCGCAGCCAGGAAGAGCTCTGACATGTCTGGATGTCACTCCTACTCTTCAACACTTTACAAACTCTGCAATAAACCGGTTTACACATCCACAACCTGTGTCCTCGACACACGTTCAACAATCAGTGATATATCATACGTGTTTGTGTATACGTGTTTGTGTATACGTGTTTGCTAAGAATGAAAACAATCCACATGTATCTGTATATCATGAAGATAATGTGGGTGATGTGTCCACATTCCTTCATATAGTTGATCTATGGCCTCCTCTCTCATGATGACAACAAGGTCAAGGGAAATTGAGACAAAAGGACTTGAGCCATCACAAATGCAACCATTGAAATGTCCCCGTAAAAAAAAGATTCTATCTACTGCTCTCATACAATTTATTTCGATACATTTGTTGTCCTTACACAATTTTTAAAGAGCAGTTTTAGTCACATTTTGATTCATTTTATGGTTTTATTTTATGGATTTATTTTTATATTGGCAATTGTTTTATAATCATTATTTTGTATTGATCATGATAATAATACAATGAGCCTATTATTTAAATATTATATAAGTCTCTTTGAAAGAAATTGTGACACATCACTATGTGGAAGCCAAAATGCCTCGGCAAAAAATCTTGGGATATATTTTTGAGATGACGAAAGAGTGCCATCTATTGGCTAATGCATTTATAGCACGGTGATTTAGTAAACAAAAAAACTATAAATTCACAACTAAAATTTATGTTTACCTGTATGATTAACTGACAATGGAATGACTATTAAGCACAAACGTAATAAGGTATTCATTTTTTGGCACCAATGTTTCTGGTTTAACTAAATAACTAAATACTGCCAATTGAGTGATTGGTTGATTTGATGTTTATTGTGCCTAATGGCGAGTTGTAATTTATTTAATGAATCATATAACTCAAAGCACCAGTGCTTTGGTTTAGAATACCTCGCTGATTACCTAAAATGAGTAAAATATCACTTTTAATTTATATAAACCGTAGCTAAAATAACGGAAATACTGCCAATTGACTGATTGGCTGATTAGATGTTTATTGTGTTTACTGGCGAGATGTAATTTAATTAATATATCATCTTAGCATTTTTTAATAAATAAATAAATAAATAACTATCAATTACATTTGATGCATCTGCATTAAGGGAATGCAGTGCTTTAATGTTAATTAACGCGTTACACAGAGGCAATATTTGAACATAACAGAAATACGTTAACGAGTTACTAGCCGGAAAGTTCTCGAGCTCACCTGTTGACTGTTTGGCGTCACGTGCTGTGTCTCTGACCTGCCATCGACGTCCTGGCAGCCCGCTAAAAATAAAGGTGTCTTTGTCAGTCCCAACGCATTAAAGTGCGAAAATATGAGTACGTGACGTTAAGTTGAGTGTATACTGAATTTGAGAAACCGACGGCCAAGTGCGAATTTTGTTATGTCACGACTGTCTTAAGTTGTGTTATTACTTTGCTTCCTAGTCTTCTTCTGTGTCTCTTGCTTGCTGCAAAAACGCATATAATATTATAAATTCCTATATTCTTAGGTTTATAACATTACTTACATTGGTCGACATAGTAACTTCATATATTCATTTATTTGTTTACAAATAGCGTTAGCTATATATATATTATATATTATGATATTATTATATATTATGATATTATGATATCTAGTATAGATATATTATGATATACATCTAGCGTTAGCGTGCCTGCCAAGTGACATTTCCTTACGGATATTTTAGAAAGTGGGCGGGAAACAGTGTCACGGCAGCCAATGGGAGCACAGCATGGCTCGGGTCGCGAGATTCTGTTGACAAGCCAGCGAGTCCTCCTTGTCATCTCGAAACTTTCCCAGCCGGCAACTGATCCGTCTTCAAGTCTTCGATTCGTTGCTCCAAGACAAGCCCCATCCCGAGTACCGACGGCATGGGTCTGTCTGACAGGAACTAAAACCGGTGGAGTGTTCGTTGAAGTGTATCGCCAACGTGCGCGACAGAACGCTGCCCCCGTCGACATGCGAAGCAGAAGCAACTCGGGCGTGAAGTTGGACAACTATGCACGCATCGTGCACCAAACGATCCTTCAACACCAAGTGAGTGATGTCGGTGTCGAGATATAATGTCACAGAAGAACAAATTACAAGTGTGTGTGTGTTCGTGAGCAGAGTGAGCGTGTTTTAGTTGAGCACACACACACAGTGCGATGTGTGTCGTAAATGTGTGCATCGTTCAGTAACCGCACTGCATAGTTGTGTGTATGATACGCCCCCTTTCTCTCTCACTCACTCACTCACTCACTCACTCACTCACTCACTCACTCACTCACACACACACACACACACACACACACACACACACACACACACACACACACACACACACACACACACACTCTTGAATGTTATAGTAATAATAATATACACTAACATTGTGTGACTGCTTCGAAAAGATGCTGACATACAGATTTTTTATTTATTACCATACATTACACCACTGGATTGCATTTCACACACAACCTATTCAACAAATATAAAATGTATACTGTAGCACGCGCACACACACACACACACACACACACACACACACACACACACACACACACACACACACACACACACACACACACACACACACACACACACACACACACACACCTCTGTCTGAATGGCAACACTTCTTGTTCCTCTCTAATTTCCTGTCCTAAAAAAACACTGATCTGAGAGCTAGCAAGCTTATTGGCCGAAGTGAGGGATTCACTGCTCTGCTCTCATTTGGAGCTTTCCATCAGTCTGTCAGCTGGACAGACACACACACACACACACACACACACACACACACACACACACACACACACACACACACACACACACACGCACACACACAATCTACAGATCATGTTGACCTTCACTTGACCTTCATGTGCACGTGTTTTCTGTTTCTCTAATAAACCGAAGCAGAGTGCACACGATGCCCATGTTATCCATACGTGCACTAAGTGTTCTGGCCAGGGGTAGTTTGTGTACGTCTCCCACAATGCATCAGAAGGGTTTATTAGAACTATTATTAGGGACTCCGCAGTGAGGATACCGGTGTCAGATATCTGTCGGAGTTTACTCACCCAAACACATGCAGGTGGTTAGGGTGTCTGACTGCCAGCCGAAAGGTTCTGGGTTCGATCCCCAAAGTTCACAGTTGACCTGTAGGCATCCTAGAGCAACCCCTGTCTGCTCCTTAATGAATTCTGAATTCACTGTAAGGCGCTTTGGATTAAAGTGTCTGCTACATGACTGAATAGTAAAATAGTAATAAGTCCTACATCCTGACCTACCTGACTGTGGATGTGATACAGCTGACCAAAGATGACCAGTCTGTCGCTATGAAGGGATCTAGTAACAGCGTTGACCTTTAACCTCTCTGATTCTCTGAACTGGACACCAATAACCTGTTTCTCTACTAGGACACCCCAGCGATATGGTTGACCCCTGACCTTCTCTCTCACCCTTTAGACACTGTCACGGTTGACCTATGAACTTTGACATGTGTGTCTTTATTAGGACCAATTGGAGGGGTTGATCAATGACATTTGTGTGCCTCTGCCACCTTTTTAATATCAGGATTGATCTTTGACCAATGTCTGGTAGACCTATGAACTGGTGACTTTTGACCTTTAATTGTCTATCTCAGCTTGGGACCCAGTGACAGGGTTTAACTATGCCTTATTAACTTGACTTTTGACTTTTAACCTGTGTCTGTCTATGTCTCTACTTAGGACCAGGTGACAAGGTGGCCCTATGAACCTGAACCCATCTGTCTGCTAAAATAGGGTTGATTTATGAACTTTGACCTTTTGACCCCTTCTCGCTCTCCTCTAGGACCCTTTAAAGAGGCTAAAATAGGGTTGATTTATGAACTTTGACCTTTTGACCCCTTCTCGCTCTCCTCTAGGACCCTTTAAAGAGGTTAAACTATGACCTTACTAAACTATAAACTTTGACCTTTGACCCGTCTCTCTCTCTCTGTCTTGAACCCAGTGCGTGGCTAAACTATAACCTTTGAACTTTGACCTTAACCCATGTCTCTCTCCCTCCAGGACCCAGTGACGGGCCTGCTGCCGGCCAGTGAGGACCAGCCGGATGCGTGGGTGCGTGACAACGTGTACAGCGTGCTGGCCGTGTGGGGCCTCAGCCTGGCCTACCGCAAGAATGCGGACCGAGATGAGGACAAGGCCAAGGCCTACGAGCTGGAGCAGGTAGCGCTAAGCGTGTGAATGTGTGTGTGTGTGTATGCTTATGGAAGTGTGTTTGCTCCTTTTTGTACATGTGTATACATTGTATACACATGTAATTACAAGTGTGTGTGTGTGTGTTAGTGTATGTTTTGTGTGTTGGTAGTTTGTGCACACTTGCTGGTGTAAGTGATGGTGTGTTTGTATCATCCCTTTGAGTATTTGTTTTTCCTGGTAGAACACACAGAAGTGTGCTGTGCTTAAAATATTCCCTTTCTCTCTCTCTCTATGTCTCTCGCTCTCCCTCCAGAGTGTGGTGAAGTTGATGAGGGGTATCCTGCAGTGCATCATGAGGCAGGTATGTAAACACTCTGTCTCTCATACCCTTGTCAATCTCACTCTTTCTCTTTCTCTCTCTGTATCTCCCTCTTGTACAGTTAACTAGTACCTCTTTCTCTGGATTCGCTATCTTTAGCTAGCATGTCACAACACTATTCCTTTTTCACTTCTCCTCTCTCCTCTCTCCTCTCTCCTCTCTCCTCTCTCCTCTCTCCTCTCTCCTCTCCTCTAGCTGGACAAGGTGGAGAAGTTTAAGCACTCTAAGAGTCCTCTGGACTGTCTCCATGCTAAGTACAACACCAGGACCTGTGCCCCTGTAGTGGGGGACAACGAGTGGGGTCACCTGCAGGTCGACGCCACCTCTCTCTTCCTCCTCTTCCTCGCTCAGATGACCGCCTCTGGTGAGTGTGTGTGTGTGTGTGTGTGTGTGTGTGTAAGTGTGTGTGTCTGAAAGACAGGGGTGTTGTGTGGTTTTGCACAGAGAGACAAAGTTATTCATATTTGACTATAACGTGTGTGTGTGTGTGTGTGTGTGTGTGTGTGTGTGTGTGTGTGTGTGTGTGTGTGTGTGTGTGTGTGTGTGTGTGTGTGTGTGTGTGTGTGTGTGTGTGTGTGTGTGTGTGTGTGTGTGTGATGCAGGTCTCCATGTGGTCTATACCCAGGATGAGGTGGACGTGGTCCAGAACCTCATGTTCTACATCGAGGCCGCATACAAAGTGGCTGTAAGTCTCTCTCTCTCTCTCTCTCTCTCTCTCTCTCTCTCTCTCTCTCTCTCTCTCTCTCCAAACATACCTCACAATACCTGTGTGTTTACCTCAGTCTATGTTATATCTGAGTCTACACCTGGTTAATAACAAGTGTATAACTAAGTTCAAACAAATAGAAACGGGGCATCTGATCTACTCATTTTCTTTTTCCAGTTATTGGTCATTCTGTATATTTGTTAGTTGATGTCAGTAAACTGAATTCTTCTTTTTTCTGGTGCTGCAAAGGATTATGGGATGTGGGAAAGGGGAGACAAGACCAACCAGGGCATCATCGAACTGAACGCCAGCTCCATAGGCATGGCTAAGGTAAACAAACTCAGTCATTCACTCACTCACTCGCATGCATACATTAGGGCTGTGGTGCACATGCCCTCTCACTCTCTCTCCCACACACACCCTAACCCAGGGGTCAGCAACCCACGGCTCTGGAGCCGCATGTGGCTCTTCCACCCCTCTGCAGTGGCTCCCTGTAGCTTTGAAAAAAATTGAAATAAATAATGGCTATTTTCCTTTTTTCTTTCAAAGGGAACACCTCTTATTTTGAAGATCAAGGTGATACTGTGACGCTAAACTACATATATATTTTTTTTCCTATTTTGTCAACCACAATAAATGTCACATCCTACAACTACAAATTTCATTAATGCAACAAACTATAGGCTATTAGTTATTTTATATATAGTATAACTATATATAAAACTGTATGCGCTGTGTTATCTACATTTTAGGGGTCAAATAGGTTTTGTGGCTCCAGATTATTTTATTTGGTGGGGGAGGGACCAAAAATGGCTCTTTTGATAGTGAAGGTTGCAGACCCCTGCCCTAACCCAACAGACTGCAGAGAGAGTGCGGTGCCCCTGTTGTTAAGGTTAGGGTGGTGTCATGTTTACAGAGGCTTCCAGGAATTGAGTTTCACTCAAAAATAACCTTCACACACACACACACACACACACACACACACACACACACACACATTTATCATTATGCTATGCTACATGCTATGCTACACTGTGCAACGCTATACTTTAGTTCATACTTTACCGTTGGTGTATGCATTTTATAATTGTATTATGCTATGTGCAATGCTATGCTACACTGTGTTCTAATGTACTACACTTCTGCATTCTTTACTGTTCGGTCATGCATTGAATTGTTATGCTTTACTATGCTATACTGTACTGTTTCATTATGCAATGCTATGCTACTAGGCTATGCCAAACACACTACCTGCTAATGTTCTGTTGTGTCCTGCAGGCGGCGCTAGAGGCCCTGGACGAACTCAACCTGTTCGGAGCCAAAGGAGGACCTGGTTCCGTGGTGCACGCCCTAGCTGACGACATCCAGCACTGTCAGGTACACACACACACACACACACACACACACACACACACACACACACACACACACACACACACACACACACACACACACACACACACACACACACACACACACACACACACACACACACACACACACACCTTGTGGCTGGGAGTCCAACACCCTAACCACCAGACTATCATACACTCCTCCCACAGTCCATCCTGTCGTCCATGTTGCCGCGGGCGTCCATGTCCAAGGAGGTGGACGCAGGTACGCTGGCCATCCTGACCTACCCCGCCTTCGCTGTGGAGGACATTGGTCTGGTCAACCTCACCAAGGAGGAGATCATCTCCAAACTACAGGTAAACACAGGCAGCCAATCATATCCAAGATACAGGTAAACACAGGCGGCCAATCATATCCAAGATACAGGTAAACACAGGCGGCTAATCATATCTAAGATACAGGTAAACACAGGCAACCATCAAGAATTCCATCTCAATATGTGGAGTATTGTATTTTGTGCAGTTTCAATATGAGCTCTATTTTCTGTGTCGGAATTCATTATAAACTAATTGATATGAACTCTATTGTCTAGTTTTAAGGTGAGATCTATTCTCTCTTTCTCCAGGGTCGGTACGGATGCTGCAGGTTCCTCAGGGACGGCCACAAAACCCCCAAAGAGGTAAAGAGACAGACACACAGACAGACAGACCAAGAGAGAGGCAGACACACAAACTGACTGTAAGACAAAAGGAGGGAAAGCAAGAGAGAGGCAGACACACAAACTGACTGTAAGACAAAAGGAGGGAAAGCAAGAGAGAGGCAGACACACAAACTGACTGTAAGACAAAAGGAGGGAAAGCAAGAGAGAGGGAGACTCACCCAGACAGGCAGAGGGACAGCCCGAGTCTGCTCTTACACACTGTACTGGCTTGGCTCTGAAACCCCCAACACCTGGCCATTAATAGCATTAATAGCAGCTCCAGAGAACAGTCTGTGTGTGCCGGTCACAGATCCAAAATGTCAGCTAGCTCAGTGGGGATCTGGGGGTCACTGGAGCCGGCCACAAGACACTTGGCTGAGAGAGTGTGTCACATAGCAGGAATACCTTTCTGTTCTCCTACAGCCCTCCACACCAGGGTTCATCAACCTGGGGGTCTGCAGAACGGTGGACCCAACTTGGGGTCGTCCCATATGCAGATGGAGTCACAGGAGATGGCGGACTGATAAGCTGGAGGTATTTGATGAAGTGTGTCTTTGTCTCTCTCCCAGGACCCCAGCCGTCTGTACTACGAGTCTGCAGAACTCAAGCTGTTTGAGAACATCGAGTGTGAGTGGCCTCTGTTCTGGACATACCTCATCCTGGACGGCATCTTCACCAACAGCCCTGAACAGGTACTCCCGTCGTGGGTGTGTGTATAGTGTATATAGTGTGTATAGTGTGTTACGCCGCGCGGATAGTGTATGTGTGCATGTTATCCAAATGTGTATTAGTTCATGTGTTGTGTGTGTCTTATCAGGTACAGGAGTACCAGGAGGCATTGGAGGGGATCCTGATCAAACAGAAGGATGGGATCCCTCTGGTTCCGGAACTCTACAGCGTTCCACACGACAAGGTAGCGGTCAGACTGTTTGTGACGTCACAAGTGGGAGTGGTTTTTAAGGGATCGTTTTTGAGTAACGGGTGAAATACTCACAACCTCAAATTCATACACCTGTCAAATATGGACTCAGAGCCGTTTGAGACTGTAACAGTCAGTGTTACAGCATAACTACCACCATTGTTGTGGAATACAATGCAAATCAAGCTAACTCCCTGAAAAGTTTCCTGTTAAGAAATACTAGCATAGCCACCGCTAGTATGTTTGCCTAGCCATGGATGATCCAGCAGCTTGGCTAGTGCTAATCAATCCGCTATTTCATATATGCTATGCTAGCTTTTGATAACACAGTCCATTTGTCTTTCACACACCCCTAAACACCGTGTGCAGGTGGAGGAGGAGTATGCGAGTCCTCACAGTGTAGAGAGGGTACCCCAGGGGAAGTGTCCTCTGAAATGGGGTCAGTCCCTCTATGTCCTGGGAAACCTGCTGTCCGAGGTGAGGAATTACATCACAATATACTGCATTAGAGAACATGACCCATTACTGTGTAATGTTACATACTGATGACCTTATTCCACAGGGTTTCCTGGCCCCCGGAGAGATCGACCCTCTGAACAGACGGTTCTCCACCATTCCCAAACCTGACGTGGTTGTCCAGGGTGAGAGGTCAAACCTGAAAGACTGAAATACAATGCACTCATAACAGTTATGACATACATTCGTAATGCAAGGTAACCCAATTGTATAATATCCCAGTTTGAAATCCATTGCCCCCCACCGCCCAGTGTCTGTCCTAGCAGAGAGTGAGGACATAAAGGCTCTGCTGCTGAAGGAGGGCATTGAGGTGGAGACCGTAGCGGACATCCACCCCCTCCACGTCCAGCCCTCCAGGGTCCTCAGCCACATCTACGCCCGCCTCGGTCAGACCACCACCCCTCATACCACATCTACACCCCCCCCCCTTCTGGCACAGGGGGGGTTAGAAAAAAACACACACACACACACACACACCATGCAAGAGCATTCCTTCAGAATATGTGTTGTTTTTTATTGAAAGTTTTTTTGTTATTTACTTGTGGTTATGTGTTCATGGGGATCTCAGTAGAGGTAATAGTAATACTAGTTAGCATCAGTAATACTGGTTCTTGCTCAGGTCGCAACCAGAGGCTGGGTCTGACGGGCCGGCCCTACCGCCGGATCGGAGTCCTGGGGACGTCCAAGTTCTACATCATCAGGAACACCATGTTCTCCTTCACACCCCAGGTTAGTGCCCCAGGTCGCCCGGAGGTCACGAGGAGGTCGTCAGGAGGGCGTGACAGTTCAACTTAACTGCAGGCGATTGGAAAGTACTAGAATTGATTGAATTGATTATTATTGAATGAATTCCAGAATTCTTGACAGTTTACTAGACTGAACCTTCTACAACCTCCACATGTTAAAATACAGCTAATCAAATTGTATCTCTGTTTCTCCCCCCTCCACCCCCTTTCTCTGTCTGTCTGTATCGCTCTCTCCCAGTTCATAGACCACCAGCAGTTCTACCTGGCCCTGGACAACCAGATGATCGTAGAGATGTTGAGGACGGATCTCTCCTACCTCTCCTCCAGGTGGAGGATGACTGGCAGACCCACCGTCACCTTCCCCATCTCTCAGAGCATGCTCAGTGGGTTCACACACACACACACACACACACACGCACCTAGCACGCATGCCTGCATGCATGCATGCATACATGTATACATACATACATACATACATACATATACACATACACATACACATACACATACACACACACACAGACATAGACACTGATGCACCCACTCACTCACTTACTTGTGTGTGAAATGTATGAAATATTAAGAAGGTCTGTGTGTGTGCGTGTGCGTGTGCGTGTGTGTGTGTTCTAGCTGAAGACCACACAGCTCTGGACCCAGCCGTGTTGGCCATGCTGAGGAAACTCCAGGATGGATACTATGGAGGAGCCAGGTACACACATACAAACACACCATGCACACACTTTCTTTGAGATGCCAGGCTGCAATCAATATGTACTCAATATCTTACTCTCTCTCCCTCTCTATCTCTCCCCAGGGTGCAGACAGGCAAGCTTTCGGATTTCCTGACCACTTCCTGTTTCGCCCACCTCAGCTTCCTGGACGGTAAGGCTCCGGGAAGTGGGGAGCGTTTCCGTGGAGACCAAGAGCATTGTGGTGCTGATGCTGAGGATGGTGACTTCAGCAGTGTGCATGAGCTTCATATTGATGACGGTAAGGAGGAGGAGGAAGGATGGAGAGATAGAGGAGGGCGGGTAACTAGAAGAAAGATGACAACTCCCCTTTTCTAATACATGGACTAACTTTGGAAATGAGGTTCACGGTGTACATTAGCTATCCCAGATGAGACATTTGGTTCAGTTTGTATAATTGTGGTAATTTGGTTGTAAAAACCAACATTCGTCATTGTGATTGTTGTTGAATCTAACTTTATTCTGATTTAATCCTCTCACTAATTAATCTTTTCGTCTTTTTAGTCGTAACTAGTCTTTTCTTAAAACTGTCCTACTAGTATTTAATCTCACTCCTTACCTATTCCCTTATTAAGAACGCGTAAAAGATGCCTTAATCTTTGGTCTTCGACTTTACCTCCTGTGACATCACCACTTTTCCTCCTGTGACCTCATCACTGATTTTTGACCCCGGTGACCCCCTCCTGCATGGGGGTGTGCCTCGACCCTTTCGCTGTTGTCTCGTGTTTGGTTGTTGTATGGATGGAGAGAAGCATGGTGGCTGCTAGTTTAGTTTTAGTTTGAACTCCGAACCCAGACCAGCATGTGGTTATGAAGAAATTTGAACTCTGCAATGACAAGCAAATAAAACATTATTTATTTATTTAATGAAGTTCAGTTAAAGGGGAACTGTCACGCTCAGTTTGTTCTTATGCAAGTGAGTACTGCTTCAGACGTGTGTGGCAAAACAACCGCACTCTGCAACACTAACTGGTATTCAAGTCTAGAATACGGCAGACTGTGACGCTTCCCCTTTAAGTGGCTGACCCAAAACTGGCCCGTTTAAAAGGGACATGAATGTATTGGTACCTTTCTCTAACGCGCTTTCTTCCTGAGGGCATAGTGGCTTGCGAGTTAGCAGAGACGTAGCACGTTAGCTTGAATAGATACTGATGAAAATACATTCATTGTGTTTGATCATACATTCTTTTTCTTTTATACCCTCTTTAGTCATTACACTCTTATGGCTCTCTCTCTATCCATCCGTCCATCTCTAACCTCGCTCTCTGTCCCCTCCCTTCCTCTCTCCCCCCTCCCCTCTCTCATTCCTCCCTCCAGACCCAGAGTCAGATGAGCTGTCCCAGTACCTGGACCAGCTCCTGGCCCATGCGGCTCCCCAGAAACCCTCCCCAGCAGCGCGGGGTCTGGGCCGCTTCCGGGCCGCCGCTACCAAGACCAAGGACATGGTGTCTCTGATGAGCAAGGCCCAGGGACTCAACATACACAGTACTTACATGAATATATATATTTCATCAACATACACGGTACATAGATCATGTTACATTCATCAACATTCACAGTACTTATGTCGTGTTATATTCATCAACATACACAGTACTTATATGAATATATATATATTTCATCAACATACACGGTACATAGATCATGTTACATTCATCAACATTCACAGTACTTATGTCGTGTTATATTCATCAACATACACAGTACTTATATGAATATATATATATTTCATCAACATACACGGTACCTATATCATGTTACATTCATCAACATACACAGTACTTATATGAATATATATATTTAATCAACATACACGGTACCTATATCATGTTATATTCATCAACATACACAGTACTTACAGTATATCATGATATATTCATCAACAAATACAGTACATATATTTTAATATATTCATCATTAACATACACAGTACATACAGCATTAGCATTCATTTACATTATACAGTCAATATAAACCTATAAACCACACCTGTACCTATCATGAACCTTAAATGTTAACCTTTATTCATAACGATAACATCCACAAGAAATTCAGTGGGACACAGTAGATGCACATAAACCTTTCATTAGTACGAACGTGAAAGCGATCCCTATTTGACCACCAGGTGTGAGGTTGTCATTACAAGCCCTTTCAAAATGAAACATGAGAAGTATGTGTCTCTCCCCCCCCTCCCCCAGATGTGAACATGTATCTTCCCAACAAGTTGTTTCATTCTGCTCAGCCGTCACTGCACCTCAACCTCTCTGAAAACCCTGAACAGCAGGTCCACCATGTAGGTACCTGTCTGTCTGCCTGCCTGCCTGTCTGTGTCTCTCTATCTATCTCTCTGCCTGTATGTCCGTCTGTCTCTGCCTGTCTCTCTGTCACTCTGTTCGTCCGAGGCTGCAAAGGTGACGAGGACCTTGGCATTGCTATGACAACCCGTTCATACTCTTGTCTTCCTCCTCTCATCCTCCATCTCCATCCTTTCATCCAGTCCCCCAAGGTGGTGGTGACGGGGGACGCCAGCGGTCAGGTGGACCATGAGGCTCTGGTCCAGCTGCTGAAGGACACCCACAACCTGCAGGACCAGGGAGACATCCTCTACATCCTGTTCAAGGACAAGTGAGCACCGCTGGGCTGGCTTCTGGGTGTGGGATGGTAGCGGTTGGATGTTGGCTTACATTAAGTTCATATCATATTAGCAGACGCCTCTATCCAAAGTGACCCCCAGTGAATTCAGATGCATCATTAAGGAGCAGGTAGCGGTTAGGGAGCCACTTGCTCTAGGGTCCTACAGTGAGACTGTAGACAACGGGGGATCGTAGCCACTTTCATCTGGCTGGCAGTCCGTAGCTTTTCTCCAACTTTTTAAGCCAGGGCGTGACCCCTAGCCTCTGGGGCCCACTGAGACAATAAGACGGAATAGAAACAGAACTTTAATCGGCAAATGAACGTTAATGGGTGTCCGTTTTCATTCAGTGATTTGAGAATTTGGCGCACAGATCACCAAACGTAAGCGCAGATTTAAACAGTCAACAATGTGATGTAACGAGCGCTGGCGTGTAGCGACTGCTCCGCTGCCCGTTGCTGGGTCCCGACTCATGGCTTGAGAAAGACTGCTCTAGTCTATCGTCCCCCCGTCCCCCTGTGTGCAGGGGTCTGGACTGGGACACGAGGCTCCAGGGCAGGGGCTCCACGGTGCGGTGCCTGCTGGGGGAGCTCTACCAGCGGGCCGGGGAGCTGCATCTCTGGGGCCTGGTCCGGATGATCTCTGGGATGCTACGGCAGAAGGTGGAGGAGCTGGACTGGGTGGGTGGAGGACGGAGGGAGACGTGCACACATACTGTACACACACACACACACACACACATGTACACACACGCACACACAGGCATACAGTAAAAAGTAAATTAAAGTAGAACATTATTTAACATTTCTTGTTAAAACATTTTCGTTACTATTGCTACTGTAGACTATTATTATACTAGTACTGCTATTTATTGTTTATTTTTATTTATAGTTTGAGTCTTATTCATTACAATCTTTCTGATTGCACGTGGTGAGAGATGTTTTCTTTTAGATTTTGTCTGATTGGTCACGTTCCCCTCCTAGGCGTGTTCTGATTTGCTGGCTCACCAGAAGCACCTGACGGTGGGCCTGCCCCCAGAGCCCAGAGAGAAGACCATCACTGCCCCCATCCCCCCCGACCAGCTGGCCCTCCTCATAGAGGAGGCCAGCGAGCACAACATCACAGTGGCCGTGCTCACTCAGGTCCTCATTTAGTCACCTAGTTGCCTAGTCAAGTGACGCTTTTTCCAAAACGACTTTACAATGAAAGGTGTTCCCCCTTCCCTCCTCTTCCTTCCTCTCCTCCTCCATCTTCCCCTCTTCCTCCCATCCTCCTTCTCCCACACCCCTCTCCTCCCCGTCCCACACTCTTCCTCCATCTTCTGCACTCCTCCCTCTCCCCCGTTCCTCTCTCTCTCTTCCCCCTCTCCCACCTCGCTTCCCCCCCCCCCCCCCCCCCGCCGTCTCCACCCACCACCACCACCTCCTCTCTCCTGCAGGAGATCATAGTGTTCCTGGCAATGACCATCCGGACCCACCCGGATCTCTTCAGCGAGATGTTCCGTCTCCGCATCGGCCTCATCATCCAGGTGATGGCCACCGAGCTGGCCCAGTCCCTCAACTGTAACGGTATGGAGAAGAGGGGGGGGGGGGGGAGGGAAGGAGAGAGGGAGAGAGGGAGGGGAGGGAGGAGATGGAGGGAGGGAGGGAGGGAGGTGATGGCTATGGAGCTGGCCCTCAACTGTATCTGTAGAGGGAGGGAGGGAGGCATGGGGAGAGGGATGGAGGGAGAGTAGAGAGGGAGAGAGTGAAGAAGGCTGGATGGAGAGAGCAAGGAAAGAGTGGAAGGATGAGAAATTGTAAAATGGAACACTTGTATCCTTTGCTGATGACAATAACATATTGTACATCATGTGTGTGTGTGTGTGTGTGTGTGTGTAGAGGAGGAGGCTACAGAGAGTCTGATGAGCCTGAGTCCCTCTGAGCTGAAGAACCTCCTCCACCACATCCTGAGTGGGAAGGAGTTTGGAGTCCAGCGCAACAGTAAGCCAACCACAGCCTCGGTCTCACTAACCACAGCCAATTGGTTGTGAGCCCCAATCCGTGCTAGATAAAAACATGCACGCCCCCATCCATTGAATTGCCATCCAAACCCAACTTGGGCAGATAGAAGCGCTTTGCTTGAAGCGAGGAAGATTGGTATAATTTGATCATACCGAGTTCTCAACATGTTGAATATTATCATTTGTTCGCTCAATTGATTATTCAGCCTAATTAAAAAGGTTAATGTCATCTTTGGCATTAATATTATATCCTACTTTATCTCCTACTGAACAATGTAGGCCTTTCCTTTTGTAACCCATTAAACGAAAAACACTCCTGTTGTCTGGGGCTTAATAGCTACTAAGCTTGGTGGGCCTAATAGGCTACATGTGAAATAGTTCTGATCGTAACTAATATGCATATGTGACTTCAAACATACATAGATACATTGTCCAAATGCAAGAGGCAGTTTGAGATTAATCGAATGTCTGTCAGTCTTAATGTGCCCTCCGCTGTCTCAATAGTTTGTGTGTGTGTGTGTGTGTGTGTGTGTGTGTGTGTGTGTGTGTGTGTGTGTGTTTGGGCACAGCGAGTGAGATGGACTCCGGGGTGAGTCCTGCCATCTCCATTCATCACCTTGGCAACGTGGGGGCGACCAAGAGCGAGCGAGCCGGCATCAGCAAACTGAAGAGCGACATGAAGATGGTAGGACACAGTGTGTGTGTGTGTGTGTGTGTGTGTGTGTGTGTGTGTGTGTGTGTGTGTGTGTGTGTGTTGAGATGTCAAAATGAAAGTATCCTTGATCAAAGAGTTTGGTGGGGTGGGTTTGAAAAGTAAAAGCCTCCTTGATCTAAGATTTGCACGAGTAGTGGTCAAGATGTCAGAGACTTGAGTGAGGTGGCGTTGAGATGTTTCCTTGGTCTCTCCTTGCAGCTGGAACACAGACTGTCCCTGACAGACCCCAGTAAGGTGATGATGCCGTCATCAATCATGATATTGATTAATATATTAATGGTTGAAACATTTGGGGTGTAATTTTCCAGTTAGGTGTGCTACTATTTTGAAAAGCAAATGTGATTGGAGGATCATTGAGATGATTGATGGTAATTGGTCATTTTTCCATTGCATGGATGTGAATATCGGTAGTAAATGAATCAAATGACAATGCATGTTAATGTCGAGGCTGAAGGTGATCCAATAAAACAAATCACTTGGGTTCACACAGGTACAACGACAGGTAAACACAGGTGTGTCATTAACCAATCAACCTGAATCAAGGTTCTGTTCCATTTGGTGTGACCATGCATACATCATGAGATATATCTCCTGCATTGCTTTCCTCCCTGTCACAGATGGACCACAGGTTCTCTTTAACTGGGCCCATTAAGGTAACGAGTTATATGCTACGGTTTGCTAATTATATACAAAATAACTAATTTGGCTAGCGGTACCGGTCAAAATAACTATCAAATGTAATTGTACAGGGGATGAATTTGGAGGGTGGTTGTGGTGAATCTGGACCACAGCTACCTTAAGTGAATTACTATTTCAATGTTTTATACGTGCATGTGTTTTCACTGGGTACATTTCAGTAGACTCGAGGCCAGAGATGGTGAATAGTAGGACAAACATTGACCAAGTGATTGATCGGTTGTTGTTTTCCTGTGACAGATGGACCACAGGTTGTCCCTGACGGATGCTATGAAGGTAGAAAACTAACGCTAATTCACCAGGGTCACAGTTACGGGAAACTAGGATAATTACACTGGTTGTAATTTATGTGATTCCAGGGACTGCAGATGTAAATGAGCTATATAGCTAACTGTGGCCCAACTGTTGTGTTGTGCATGGCCCCTGTTAAATAAACGAATAAACCAAACTATTAAGTGAATAAAGATTTAAACAGAAATCTGGCTTCATATTGTGGTCAAATAGGCAAGGAACTCACATTATAGTTGTATTAAGTAAATAATAAATTGCATCCATAGTATAGGTTGTTTGGTTCATAGAGTATATTTTTGATCACAGTGGAACACACGTTGTCCTTGTCCGAGCCAATTAAGTAACAGTGTCAATAATTTGTTTTCATTTATTCATGGTAAAGTCCATACATTGTAATGTTATAGGTGTTATAATGTTAAGGTGTTTTTCGTGAGATGTGTGTGTGTGTGTGTGTGTCTCCTTTTCAGGTCGAGTACAATTTGGCGTCACGCAAGGTGATGACGACGTTAACATTAGCTATCATTATCATGCCGAATATGAGATGGGACTAAGAAAATGCTGAAGCAAGCTTGTAGCGAGCATGTTTAACTGTCATTCTTAATCCTCTTCCCATTTGATGGGAAGCGTTTAATAATTTGCTTCTAACTGTGATTCAGATAATCCTAGGTGTACGTACATTTAATGTAATCAATTAAAACATTGGATTAAACATAAACTATTCAATTATGAACAGTAAATATCACTGGGGTGTCTGTACATTTCTTTGGTACACAACGGTGATTTGGTGATTTTTCTGAATGTGTGTGCCGTCTAACATGTTAACTCACGCAAACAAAAGAATAATCTTTGTCACTTTCAACTGTGCTTTTAATTTAAGCTTTTAGGTTTTTTCTCTGCTGACGTATTTGGAGTTTGCAATTAAGGGGAACAAATCTTTTCATTTCAAAGCAGTTTGGAATACTTTGTTTCATTTTAGCTAACACAGTTTTCTATTGTTTTTGTCTGGTGTCTCCGTCTTTCTCTCTCTCTCTATCTTTATGTCTGGTCTGTCTTTTCTCTTTCTATTCCTCCAGAGTCTCCACTCCCATTCTCTGGACATTGAACACTTTCAATCTGGGGTAAGAATGTTTTTCTTAATAATTTGTTAAATAATAGATAATGTTGTCTTTTTTATCTTAAAGGTGCATTACAGACATTTGCGAGTTTGTGAGTAAGACTTAAGAACGAATCAGAAATGTATATGTGTAGTAAAAGGTCAATGCTAATATCAATCGTTGGTATAGTGAAGAACTGGTTATGTCATCTTTTTTTGTTACTTTTTGTTAAATTAGTTAGCTTGACCTGTCACTTTAGTTAAAGAAATATGTACAATATCCAATATAACCAACACTCAAAAGAAGAGTGTTGGTCTTAACCATCGGGTGTTTTTCCACTCCGCAGCACTACCCGATGCCTTCCATAGAAGGGATGGATGTTCCTGAGAGTGTCCCGGTTGCCAGGGAAACCAGGAATGGCCAATGGCTGCGCAGGAGACGCCTCGACGGAGCGCTGAACCGCGTACCGGTCGGCTTCTACAAGAAAGTCTGGAAGATTCTGCAGAAGGTTGAAATACACAAAACTTAGTACAGAATACATCCACCCACGCACACTATTAAGTCGTAGAAATATAATTTGCCGTTTGTAATCCGATCTTCTTGGATGTGTTCTTCCAGTGTCATGGTCTGTCTATCGAGGGATTCGTACTTCCGTCCTCAACAACCAGAGAGGTGAGAGAACCTCATCACAAGTCGTACATCACATAAAACGTAACAAATGTACATTTAAATGTGTGTGGATGAGCAATCGGAGCATTCCACTGAGTAGAAAGGTAGGCTGAGCTATCCACTAATATCCATTTGGGTGGACACTCCCACTTGTGATGTCACAAATGGGTACATCTCGAAGCGGCTCGTAATGACTCATCAACGTCACACCTGATGGAGGTTGAGGTGGGAAAATAGTGGCCCTGCCGAAAGGTTTATCAATTCATCGTACACCCACACACTCCCGCACTTGTGATGTCACAAATTGCGACCCCCCCCCCCCCCCCGCCAGATGACGCCCGGGGAGATCAAGTTCTCGGTGCACGTGGAGGCGGTGCTGAACCGCGTGCCCCAGCCCGAGTACCGCCAGCTGCTGGTGGAGGCCATCTTGGTTCTCACCATGCTGGCCGACGTGGACATCCAGAGCATCGGCTCCATCGTGCACGTGGAGAGGATTGTGCACATCGCCAACGACATGTTCTACAAGGATCAGGTGAGACACACACACACACACAATTCACCCAAATACTCTCCCACCCTCTCCACTCACTCTTCTTCTTCTTCCTGTCTTCCTCTACCTGCCTGCGTCTATCTCCTTCTCCCCTCTTTGCCCTCCATACTCTCCCTCCCTCATTTCTTCCTTCCCTCCTTCCCTCTCTCCTCCCTTGATCTCCCCTTGCTTTCGCTCTGTCTTCCCCTCTCCATCTCTTTCTGTCTCCTCCCCCCTCCATCCCTCTCTTTCTCCCTCTCCCTCGCCCTCTCGCTCTCGCTCTTGCTCTCGCTCTCCCTCTCTATCTATCTATCTATCTATCTCCTCATCCCGTGTTGATAGCAGAGGAAATGTCAGGGGAAGGCCAGTGGTAGGGGCACACTGCCCACATGTTCAGCGCACCGGCATGGTCCAGCGTGTGTGCCAACTCGCCCGGCGGTAAATCCCCTTTGTGCTTGTGACCCTCCAGAAGGACCTGGGGGCGGGGGAGCAGCTGCTGGAGCGCGACCCAGGCACCGGCGTCTGCAGGCTGCTGTACGACAGCGCCCCCAGCGGCCGCTTCGGCACCATGACCTACCTCACCAAGGCCGTGGCCACGTACGTGCAGGACTTCCTGCCCGCCGGGGCGTGCGCCGTGCAGTGAGCGCCGTGCACAGTTGTGCGTGGGCACGGGCGTGCGCGTGGGCACGGGCGTGTGCGTGGGCACGGGCGTGCACGTGCGGTTAGACATTGAATCGGAAAGTGTTTGGGGGTGGGGGAGGAGCTGTTGATTCCGATTTTCGTGAACACAGATGCACATGCGCATGTGAACACACACACACACACACACACACACACACACACACACACACACACACACACACACACACACACACACACACACAATGCCTCCTGTCCAGCGCAGTGTTAGACCATCACCAGCCTTTGCCCCTAGAGCGCCATACTCAAGGCAACTTAACACAGATGGATACAAGCCTTGACGTGTTTTGTGTGATTGTAGCTTTTTAAAGAAGGGAATATCAATAGAAAAATGTATACAAATTATGATTGAATAATTTTAGGTTTAAAAATACAGTGACATAATGACTGACTGACTGACTGATGAGATTTTAAATCCTACTACTGTTTACCGTCATTAACCTCACTGTACAAGAGATTTTATGCAAAAAATCCTAAAGCTGTCCTTTACTAAGTTAACTTTTCTGTTGAATGTATAAAATAATAGCAAAACTATTGTTTGAATCATTGTTTTAATGAATGGATGATGTATTTTTTGTAATAATTGCACGTAACTGAATCCGAGCCATTGATGGAAAGAAATTAGGTTAATGGTGAGCCAGAATGGGGAAAATTGTATTTTGAATGAGTAGATTTAACTTCAATAGTTTGGGTTTTATCCTTATGTGTGAAAGAAAATGGTGTTGTTCCTTTTAAAAGGAATTTAGTTTAAATGTAACTTGGTTAAACCTACCTTTTCTTTAACTCAGTTAGTGAAATGCATATAAAATATTCACAGTCATAGGGGCTATTTTTACCATTGAAGTCCTTTCAAAATCGATCCACTTACGATATTACAAATAGGACTGTCTTTACCTTGAAATTACCTTCTTGAATGTAATTTCATGTGATTCTAGGCACACATCATCCTATTGGTAAACTGTAAGACTTAAAACAATAGACTGTTTAACATACATTAAATAATATGTAACAGTGTGGTTTATTTGGTGAATGCTCTGTGATCTCAGCTTGTTGGCATAGCTACATCTCAACATGTTTGCTGCACTATATATTTTTTCTGTTGAAGCTAACCTTATAGTACGATTAATAAAAAACATATTAAATGTTAAAAGTCAGTTAATAAAGCCTGAATTTATATTTAAACATTGAATACAACTTTAACATGAATGATTTGTCTACTTTGTAGTGCCTTGAATATGGCGGAAATGATCTCGAAGAGCACCAATAAATTTAGAATTTCTTAGAATATTACTTTATTCTTCAATTGACAAAAGTGGGATATACAGCTTTATGTTCTGATCGATTGTTCACTATGATTAAAAAGACTTCAACTCCCAGCATGCATCGCTGTGATTCTGCACAACTGTTACAATGGTCCGCCAGTCAAAAACAAAAAACGTTAAAAACGAACGAAGAAATGTAAAGCTTAATTTATTTCGGTATGCCATTGAATGTCTGTCCCCCCCCCCCCCCCCCCCCCCCTAAATATCGTACACCATATGATCGATTTCAAGACGCACAAATGTGTAAACCCTTCATAAAACTCTTATACAAGACATTTTATTCGTGATCCTATTTTCCCGGGGTTTGTTGATGGTGAAACACACACTGAGACTCAAACGCGATATTGTCGGTCTGTTTCGTGTGTGTGTTTTTTTTTTTAAATCAAATTCTTCCTACTGTTTACTGTTGTATGAACCCAAATGAGTTGCAAAGGAGACAGCGACACTGATGCTCGGACCAAACGAAACGTCGCGTACATTTACAGCCCGGAGTACATAGAAACATGCGATTCTTTATCCAAAGTACCCAAGCGGGTAAGTTGAATCGGTTAGTATCCATTTATAACGACACAGCTCTGTTAATTCCCCCTTATAAACTTACAGGGACCTTTTTACTTTCTCCAAATGTCTTTTAAAACGAGATTATAAACAACAGAAGTCTACATTACAACGTGTTGTACGTGTACATATATATATATGCAAATCTTTCTATAGTTGTATTGCATTAATGCACATATGTGCTCACGTGTATTTATTTATATTTATTATTACATTTATTTTGTTTTCTATTTGCTGTATATCTTTTCTATATCTCGAGGAGAGCAACTGCAGTAGTAACAGAAGCAGTGACAGAAACGATGTCCCCCCGGGATTAATACCTAATTAATAATCGGAAAATATGAAAGCAATGATTTGTTGTTTCCTGCGTGCAGGCGAGCATGGTCCACTCTCTGATCGAGGCCTATGGGCTCCTCGAAGACATGAGGTAAGTGGTTGTTTAAGAGCCACTTTGACCCCAACACTGTCCGAGGATGTAGTATTTACACATATATTCATCTTTAAACCAGCAATATAGTGCCTCGCTGGCTTTAGTTGGTGTTTGTGTTAACTGGTGTAATGAATGGCCTGAATAGGGCGACCCCACATCTCATCCAAGCAAAGGTGTGGGTGTGTAAAAGCTACTATTAAGTAGTTTACTAGTTCCCATATTTAGTACTTGCATAGTTGTATCCCACGTTGACTACGAAAGCTATTGCTGATCATATAGTGAATGACAGCGTTCTTACCGTCTCTAACATTACTTTGTAATATGTAAAGTCATCATTTACTTTTTTCTTTTTCTTTTTTGTTATTTGTTAACTTATTTCACGTGTGGTTCTAAATAAGCCCAAATGTGTTTCTACCTCACCTTAACATGTACGTCCTTCCATTCTTAAATATAAAAGTGTTTGTTGTCTAATTATAAATGAGAGACCAGTCCACCGTGTCTCTGCAGTGTGGTGAAACCCCGCGTGGCCACCATAGAGGAGATGGCCCAGTTCCACACAGACGCGTACCTGGAGCACCTGCACAAGATCAGCCAGGACGGAGACAATGATGACCCCCAGTCTGGGGACTACGGCCTGGGTAGGAACCATACTGTGTGTGTGTGTGTGTGTGTGTGTGTGTGTGTGTGTGTGTGTGTGTGTGTGTGTGTGTGTGTGTGTTTTGTTGGTATGCAGGGTTTAAAATGGCATCTTTTGCACGCTCCATTGTTTCATTCTACGCAATTTTTAAACATGCCTTTCTTGTAGTTAAGGTTCTGGGTTCAAATCCCCAAGGTCCGCAGCCTGTCTATATAGGTATCCTTGACCAGGATGCCCACTAAGCCCTACCTGCTCCTTAATGACATGTATCTGAATTTTCAGTAAGTCAGTTTGGATGAAAGAGTATCTATGAAAATATGCAAAAAGTGAAACAACAACAAGAGGAGAAAACATGCTATGCAAACAACGACAATGTCGATTGTTTGATTTGTTTTGTTCATAAAATACGCTTTTAACATCATAATAAACACAGGAAAAACAATTTGGTATGTTAGGGTTGTGTATGGTACTTCAATGAAATCAAGTGTGATTGTGGCCACTAGAGGGCGACCAGACACTGAAAATAAAAACAAAACAGCGACGCAGGTGTCTACGCTAGATACCACAAATAGCTACATTTTATAATCTCTTCATTTAATACCTTAACACTTAGAATCTTAAATTGATCATACAAAAAATACCTGAACAAAACCAGTGTTCATCCTATAATCAACTATTTCCAAACATAATACATTTATAATTATAATCTCAAATTTTGTACCTGGAGAAATTCGACGAAACCAATTGCCCCATTCTTATCTCAGGATCCTGGACTATCCTGCCTGTCATCCCATGCCCCTCCTCAGTCTCTGTTCTCTTGACCCTGCCCTTCCTCCTCTAGTCATCCCTCTCTCTTCCTCCCTTTGTTGTGTTTCTTCCACACCACAGCCTGACTGTCCATCCTTCCTTCCTGTCTCCACCACTCTGTCATTGTCTGTCTCGGTCCGTGTGTCTGACTGTGTTTATCTGCCCGTCTCTCCTGGTTATCATAGGGTCTCTAATCAAGCACACATTGTGCTTTTTCCCTCTCAGTTTCACTGTGTTTTTCCATGAGCGGTCAAGGGTCTCAGGAGTTATTCACAAAGGCGGGACTGCGATTGTGTAATATGGGTCAGACAAATAAAGTTGACTTGGAAGTCATTATAGAAGCAAGAACGCTGTCTCATTCCATCTTTAAAACAAAAACACTAACCACACTCCCTCCTCCTTCCCTCTTCCTCCCTCCTCTCCACCCTTCCTTCCCTCCCTCCCTCCCTCCCCTCCTCCTCTCCCCCTCCTCCAGGTTACGACTGCCCCATCGTGGAGGGGATATTTGAGTATGCGGCGGCGGTGGGCGGAGCTACGCTGACGGCGGCCCAGTGTCTGCTGGAGCGCCGCTGTGATGTCGCCATCAACTGGGCCGGGGGCTGGCATCACGCTAAGAAGTGGGTGTAGTGAAAATATATAATTACTTTAGAGTTTTATCTAATTATCTGACTAGGTCTGTCATTCATCTCTAGTTGTATCACTCTTTGTTTATCACTCACTCTTTTTTCCCCCACTCTGGGTGTCTCTCGCTCTCTCTCTCTCTCTCTTTCTTTCTTTCTTTCTTTCTTTCTTTCTTTCTTTCTTTCTTTCTTTCTTTCTTTCTCTCTCTCTCTCTCTCTCTCTCTCTCTCTCTCTCTCTCTCTCTCACCCCGTATGTCTCTATGTCTCTTTCCCTGTGTCTCTATGTCTATCTCCCTGTGTGTCTCTGTCTCTCTCCCTGTGTGTCTCTATGTCTTTCCCTGTGTGTCTCTGTGTCTCTCTCCCTGTGTGTCTCTGTGTCTCTCTCCTTGTGTGTCTCTGTGTCTCTCTCCCTGTGTGTCTCTGTGTCTCTCTCCCTGTGTGTCTCTGTGTCTCTCTCCCTGTGTGTCTCTGTGTCTCTCTCCCTGTGTGTCTCTATGTCTCTCTCCCTGTGTCTCTCTCCCTGTGTCTCTCTCCCTGTGTGTCTCTGTGTCTCTCTCCCAGGGACGAGGCGTCAGGGTTCTGCTATGTGAACGATGCTGTGCTGGGGATCCTGAAGCTGAGGGAGAAACACGACCGTGTGCTTTACGTAGATGTAGACCTTCACCATGGAGACGGTACGCTCACTCACTCACAAACAACAAACAGGATGAATACAAAATAATGATGTTGACAAAAACTAAGATATAAAATACTAGGAAAAGGTCAAATATAAAATGTAATTATAAAATAAGAAGTTGAATGACTCCCCCTCTCTCTCCCTCTCCCTCTCTCCCTTCCTGTCCCTTTCCTCTCTCTCTCTCTCTCTCTCTCTCTCTCTCTCTCTCTCTCTCCCCCTCTCTCTCCCTCTCCCTCTCTCCCTTCCTGTCCCTTTCTCTCTCTCTCTCTCGCTCTCTCTCTCTCTCTCTCTCTCTCTCTCTCTCTCTCTCTCTCTCTCTCTCTCTCTCTCTCTCTCTCTCTCTCTCTCTCTCTCCCCCGCCCTCCCCCCAGGTGTGGAGGATGCGTTCAGCTTCACCTCTAAGGTCATGACCGTCTCGCTCCACAAGTTCTCCCCCGGGTTCTTCCCTGGTTAGTAGAGCTGTTTGGTTAGGATGAGATGTACTTTATTAATCCTGTAGTTGGTCCTATAGAGCTGGTTAGTTGCGTGTTTCAATAGTTGCCGATGGAAATAGTTTGATTAAACATGGATGGATGTGACAGAGAGATCCTTGATGTGTTTATTTTATACAAGGGCCCCTATTTTACCACCAGGTGTGTGTGTGTGTATATAGGGGCCCTTTCAAATTGTATTATTTATCCAGGTTGGTCACATGGGCACTGAAGTTCTAATGAATAAATCTAAGTCTGTGTGGGTGTGTGTGTGGGTGAGTCTGTGTCTCTACGTGTGTGTGTGTGTGTGTGTGTGTGTGTTTAGGCACGGGGGATGTGTGTGATACAGGTCTAGGTAAGGGTCGCTGGCACTCTGTTAATGTTCCCATGGAGGACGGAATCAAAGATGACAAATACTACCAGGTGTTCATCAGGTACACACACACACACACACGTAGAGAGAGAGAGACACACACACGTAGAGAGAGAGACACACACACACACGTAGAGAGAGA
>JACYXH010000783.1:2240000-2277500 GCA_026745465.1 Lota lota
CAGCAAGCAGCTGCTGCACAGGACACACACACACAAACACATGGCCACACATATGGCCACCCACTCACACACACGTCTGAACATGTCTTCTGTCTGGACACATATGTTCATGTTAGCATGTTCAAGTTAGCCTTAGCATGTTCATGTTAGCCCTTGCATGTTTATGTTAGCCTTAGCATGTTCATGTCAGCCATAGAATGTTCATGTGAGCTTGTTCATGTGAGCTTGTTCATGTGAGCTTGTTCATGTTAGCATGTTCATGTGAGCATGGTCATGTTAGCATGTTCATGATCTCAGTGTGTTCATCACAATCTGACCAAAGAGTTTCTGTGTGTGTGTGTGTGTGTGTGTGTGTGTGTGTGTGCACGTGTGTGTGTGTGCGTGAGTGCCCACTGTGTTAGATAAGAGGGGCATTTTACCATGATGACCAAGCAAGCCGGAGTTGTAATGGCGAGGAACAAATACTACCTTTGTACTGTGTGTGTGTGTCTTTAGAGACATAGACTCTGCCTTTGTGTACCTGTGTGTGTGAGTGATTGGGAAGTTGTGTGTGTGTGTGTGTGTGTGTGTACCTCATCACTAGTGTGCATTTACAAGAACCCACACGCACACAATGTTCTGAGAGTCCTAGCGACAGCCATAAAAATAGCATTCCCAAAAACACAACCGCAGGTGTCAAAGGTCATCGGTGTGGCACGCTAATCCCGAACCGCGATGACCATAAAAAACAATCCAGAGTCGCAGCCAATCAGATCGACTCAAAACAAGGGTTCCCCCCCGGCCTGGGGAGGAAACCGCCAAAGTAATTAACCTGTTGAATATTACCTTGAATTGTCTGTTAGTGATTAGCTTCTCCCTATTGACCTTCCATTGTTCAGCTAGCGCCCATAGCTCCTCCAACTGGGGAGCTGGTAGCTAGCTCCGCAAGCTATGTTTAGCAGCACAGGTCAAAGGTTGATGACAGGAGATTGGCATCAGTTGTTTATGCTTATTCATGAGTGAAAATGCTATTTTGTGTTCTATCCTTCTCTGGATGATGCTGTTAGTGCTTCAATCTGGAAATGGCATAATTGTGCGTTTGTTTCTTTAAACAAATTGTTCTTTGTTTTTCTGTTGGGTCTTTCTCCGGACGTTTATTTGGTGACTACTTATCATGTGGTGTTGAACTTTCTCTCTTCTCATTCTCCTCCCTCTCTTTTCCGCGCTCTCTGAATTTCTTCCCAACTCTCTCTCTAACATCTCTCTCCTTCTGTCAGCCCTTCCTCCCTCCCTCTCTCTCTGACCTCTCCCCCCTTCTCTCTCTCTTTTTCTCAGCCATCCCTTTCTCTCTCTCATCTCTCTCTTTGGACCATTCTTCCAGTTGTTTGGTTAGCGAGGTCAGTCTTAGAGTTAACCTGAGGGTCACAGACCCACAGGAAGAAGAAGGGGCATTTCTGACCTCAGATTGGCAGAGAAAGATAGGCGGAGGGTGGGGGGTGTGGTGGTTACTCTGCTTCCACCTTCCTCTTTCCTGTCTGCAGCCACTTCCTGTCCAGCTCCCGGCTGTCGTCACAAATGTGTTGGCTCTCACACACACACTCCTCAATCACTGGAAAGATCTATGGGAAACAGTGTATTTCTCCCTCTTTGGCTCTCTCTCTACCAACCACACTCTCTAGCTATCTATTTCTCTCTCTGCCAATCGCTCTCGCTCACACACTTTGACAATGCGCCAGATTTTTCCTTTTCCGTTTTTTTTTGTTTTTAAGATTGTCAAAAAAGGCGAGACTGAGAAAAACTGCTTTTGATGAGGTCAGATATGTGATAAGCGCGTTGGCAACACACCTCGTAGTGACCCCGATCCAATTCTCCCCTGCAATCCTGCATGTCCTTCCCACTGTCTCTCTGTCCTGTCCACCAAGTCACAACAATGCCACGGAAATATTCAACCGAAGGAATTGTTGAGTTGCTAATGGCTTTTATCAAAAGTGATTTACAGTGAATTTGGATACATGTCATGAAGGAGCAGGTGGGGTTAAGGGGGCAGCTTGCTCTAGGAGGCCTACAGGTAGACTGTGGATTTTAGGGATCGAACCCAACCTACATGTCTTCTTGTTTCTCCCTGGTCTTAAGCATACAAACAAAAAATAACTACAATTTATAGAGAGGAAAAAAACGAATACAGAGACAGCTGAACTTCTCCCCTCTCTCTCACTGGGTCCCTTGACTTTCTGTCCTGACAGGAAGTGGTAAGGATGTGTTTTTGGGGTCGCCCAGCCGTCTTCTGTCCTCTTTGGAGAAGTTGATTCCACACTGTGCCTGCTTGTTGGTTTTTACCCAGAATCCTCTGTGGCTCTCAGTGGTCCTTGTAGCTGGAGTTTGTTGTTTTGCTCTAGTCCTGGCGTTGTCTGTAAAAACAAATAGTTTCACACACACTCACTCACTTTTACAGTCACGTACACACATACACACACACACACACACACACACACACACATGCAATCACATAGTCACACACAGCTACATATACACACACACACTCTCACACAAACCAAGTTGCGCACAAATGCCGTCACACACACACACACACACACAGATCAAGATGCGTTGGTCCGATCCCATTTGTAAACAAAGCGTGTATATATGTGTATGACAGTCCCCTATGGAAGTGCACACGCTCTAATAGATCTGTCACAGGACATCCTTTCTGTCTGGGTGTTAATCTCTCTCTTTGTTTCGCTCTCTCTCTCTCTCTTTTCATCCCCAGCTTTCTTTTTCTCTTCTTCCTTCAGAACTGAGATCATCCAACAGTCAGAGATGATAGTGTGCGTGTGCGCGTCTGTGTGTGTATGTGCGTGTTTGTCTCTGTGTTTTCCGAACAGTCAGAGGTTTATAAAGTCCACCGAGTTCATTGGAGTGTGTGTGTGTGTGTGTGTGTGTGTGTGTGTGTGTGATTGTCCTTTAGTGTGTTTAGTAACCATCTCTTCTGTTTTATTTTGACTCAGAGGTAAAACACAGGCTCATAGGGGCGAATTGGAAACAGACAGACAGACACACTCAAACACACACACATGGGTGTGTACACACTCTACACACAACCTAGTGTTTCAGCATGTGTACATGGGTTCACACAAACACACACACACACGCAAACCCCAGGAATAGAACAAAATGAACGGACTTATGTATGGTACAGAGCAAGCACGGTTAAAGTGTCCGGTGGGGCCTTTTGTGACAGCAGCGTGGTGCATGTGTGCGTGTTTACTGCGTGTTTCTGTGTTTTCAAGCTTTTTCAGGCTATTACTGACTCACTGTTTGGCTGTTTGTTTATTTAGAATCGGTCCACGGCAAAACAATGATGCTGAAGTCGGTTTCACATTTGTAACTTTGTATTGAGGCTTTCTTTTTGGGACATCACAAAAGGTGGGAGGGTCGAATCCGATGCATGCAAGGACTGGCGGTGTAACTCCTCCCCACCGCTTGTGATGTCACAAAGGGACATATTTGTATCGTAATATTCTCCAAATCAATAAATATCGTAGAGTGACTGGATAGGGGTTCCTCTGGTTCCAACGGTAACCTGGTTCCAACGGTAACCTGGTTCCTGCGTGTGTGTGTGTGTGTGTGTGTGTGTGTGTGTGTGTGTGTGTGTGTGTGTGTGTGTGTGTGTGTGCGTGTGCGTGTGCGTGTGTGTGAGAGCAGTTCTTCACAGAGTACGGTCCTGACTACACGTTGGAGATCTGTCCAAGCTGTAGACCGGACCGCAATGACAGCAAGCACCTGGACCACGTCATCACCACCATCAAGGGTAGGTGTGTGCGTGTGTGTGTGTGTGTGCGTGTGCGCGCATGTCCTCCATGTAGTCTCTGACCTGTTCCTCACACATCACCATGATCTTCCTCACTCCTCCTCTTCATCGTGTCTGGATCTGAGCTGTGGTTTGGTGGTTTGTAGTCTGTCTCTTTCTGTACATTCCCCCTGTGCGTGTGTGTGTGTGTGTGTGTGTCGCCGTGGGCTCTCAGAGTATGGTTATGATACGAGTCCCCTAACATCATTTTGATGTCTGTAGTCTTGTGGTTTCTCGGTCTCTCCTGGGTTCTCTACACTGTGTCTGTGTTTGTACACATAGTGCTGACGTGTGTGTGTGTGTGTGTGTGTGACCTCTAAAAGGAGTAAAGATATGCAAACTTGAATCAAAACAATAAACCCACAATACAATCACTTCAAAATGGCTGTGGCATCGACCAGGGAGACACACACACACACACACACACACACACACACACACACACACACACACACACACACACACACACAGCCCTAGACATTGGTATTGCATCTGTCACAGAACAGTTTCTTCTGAATGCCTTGCTCGATGGCGCCTAGAATCGCTGGTGGCCATAGCTGTAGCAACACGGATGATGTCACTCTCCCGCTCCATCAGGCACCAGCATTGAACCAGCAACCCTTTAGTAGAAAGACCTTAGCGGAACCCTCTAGAGAGAGAGAGAGAGAGGCGCAAGGCTACGAAATGTTGCTGCGTAACGCCACAATGCCGAATGTGTGCCTGCAACGTGTTTCTGGTTGCAGGCACGCATCCGGGGGGGGTGGGGGGGGGGGGGGGGGGGGGGACGACAGACATTACACGTCATCAGAACGTCGCACCCCTGTCCCACCATGCCGGACCGCAGACGTCGACTCCGCCCTGTGACGTCCCCGGCTGCCGTCCGAAAAGGCGGCCGTGTTCCGTGTTTGCACGTTTTGCACGGAACCAACGTCACCGCCTTCAACGGGCCGTGTGAAAGGGGCTATTGACCAGAGAGAGAGAGAGAGAGAGAGAGAGAGAGAGAGAGAGAGAGAGAGAGAGAGAGAGAGAGAGAGAGAGAGAGAGAGAGAGAGAGAGAGAGAGAGAGAGAGAGAGAGAGAGAGAGAGAGAGAGAGAGAGAGAGAGAGAGAGAGAGAGAGAGAGAGAGAGAGAGAGAGAGAGAGAGAGAGAGAGAGAGAGAGAGAGAGAGAGAGAGAGAGAGAGAGAGAGAGAGGACGGAGGACAGCATGAATGAGGAACAGATGGAGAGAGAGGATTAGAGAGTATCTGATGGTGACGGTGACAGCACTACAATAGACCGACAACAGGAAGTCCTCCTTGCCGTGACGCCGCCATAGCAACCTTAGAGGCACACACACACACACAAGACAGTACACACACGACAACACGTGACAACACACACACACACACGTGACAACACACACACACACGCATAAGTCATTGTCTTCGTAATTAATATTAGATATGTGTGTGTGGTGTTTATTTTTTTTAATGCGCATGTCATTTACCTATTTGCATATTTGTGTTCACCCCGGATGGATGGGATTTTTGCATATTTGCATTTCTATCACGTCTGTTTGTATGGACCTGTGTGTGTTTGTATGTGTGGGTTTCTGTGTGTGTGTGTCTTTTATTATGAGTTTGACTTCTTCCTACTTGAATTTCGTTTTTAAATTAATCCTCTAACCTCTCTCTCTCTGTCTCTCTCTCTTTCTGTCACTCTCTCTTTCTCTCTCTCTCTCTCTCTCTGTCTCTCTTTCTCTCTCTCTCTCTGTCTGTCTCCCTCTGTCTGTCTCCCTCTGTCATACATTTACAGGGAATCTGAAGAATGTGGTTTAGAAGCAGACCGGCCCCTCAACACACACACACACACACACACACACACACACACACACACACACACACACACACACACACAAGGAATACACACACTCTGCCTGATGTTTCCAGGTTTGCATGCACGTCTGCTTTAATGAAGACAACATGGAGAGAGGGCGAGAGAGAGAGAGAGACCTAGACTGGGAGGGAGGGAAAGTTAACAGCGGAGGGAGAGAGAGAAGGAGACCGAAAGAATGGGGAGAAGACGGAGAAGAAAGGAGGGGAAAAGAGAGGGAATAAGAGACAAAGATGGGGGGGGGGGTTGGAAAACATTAGTAGAGAGTTTCCAGGAAAAACACTTTTAATGGGGGGTGGAGGGATGGGGTGGAGGGGGGGGGGGGGGGGGGTTTGTGTGGTTACTTCACTATGTTGACTGTTTTAATCCGGTTTGTAAGGCTTTTATGCATATGTGGAAGTGTACATTTGTGCACGTGTGTGTGTGTGTGTGTGTGTGTGTGTGTGTGTGTGTGTGTGTGTGTGTGTGTGTGTATTTGTTCCTGAGGACTTTTGCGTCCCCACAAGGGATATCTGTGGGGACCTTTGTGCGTGTATTCAGCATGTGTATTCCCTGCAAGGTTTCCAGCTTCATCGAGACTTAAGAGGTAGTTGACCACTTTGATAGTTTGCATAACCTCAACATTTTGTATCAAATAGAAAACCAGATGGGTTTGGTGTTGAGTTCGATGTCTCTGTTGGCTTCGCTTTGACCCCCCCCCCCCCCAAACACACACTTCACCGAAACCTTACCCTATTAGGGACATGGGAGAGTCCTGCTACAATATGGATTGCAGAGCTTGCGGTTCCTCTCTGTGTCTCTCACTCCCTCTAAAACAAAATCAATTCCACATACTAAAAAAAAGATTCTGTCGTGCTGCGTGTCCATATTTCATATCGCATATTGTGATTGTGTTGTCATGGAGATGAGATGGATAGGAGCCTTGTGTTGGTTGACCACCAACCATTCACATCAGATCTTATAAAAACTGACTTCGTTCAGTCAACAAATCTGGTCACGACATTAAAGGGGAAAGGGTTTCATTCGAAATTGAATTTAAAAATGTAGAATTCTTGTAAAAAAAACAACTGTTTTTAAACTGTTTTTTTTCTCTTCAAAATACTGCTAGGCCCTATATACACTTTAAATTCACAAACACACAAACACACACACACACACACACACACACACACACACACAAAACAATGACGCAATTATCGGCAGTGAACAAATAGTTTGGACTTGGAGCGGAACGATGTGGGATTGGGAGTCTAACTAAAAGCAGAAGAGGACCACAGGAACGGAGCCAACCGTCTGAGCTAGCCCATTGGACGACAGCGTTCTGGACACTACAAGAGGATACTCCCTGATATGTCGGGAACTTCTCTTGTTGGCCTTTTTCGGTCCCCATATTAGGGTTCTTTTTTTATTTTTATTTGTGAAGCTGCTTTTAAAAATGGTCACGTTTTTTTTTAATGTACGTCACTCCTTTAATAAAATAAAACGACAAAACTATCTTCAGTGAAGCATTTTGTTGTGTGTTTTTAACGGTTCTTTGCGTTTGAATATTGCTTTTTATGGGTTGTTTGAGTGGAACCACCGCTTCTTGTCGTGCTTCTTGTCGACCGTTTTTATGGACAGGAAATTCACTACAAATGTAGAGTCACTAGTCTAACAGGCATGTGTTCAACAGGAGTGTGTGTGTGTGTGTGTGTGTGTGTATGTGTGTGAGAGAGAGTGTGTGTGTGTGTGTGCGTGTGTGAGAGAGAGAGTGGTCGTGTGTGAGTCGTTGTGTGTGTGTGTGTGTGTGTGTGTGTGTGTATGTGAGAGAGAGTGGTCGTGTGTGAGTCGTTGTGTGTGTGTGTGTGTGTGAGAGGATACCCTGTGATCTTTATATACACTAGTGCGGTCAGGGCGGGCGGTTTGGGCCAACGCAGCCGAAACAAACGAAAGCCATTAGATCATTTACGAGTTCGGAAAGAAAGCAGCGCCTATTTGAAACTCGATCTCGTAAAAACTGGAACAGGGGAGCAGGGGTGGCAGGGATACACGGCCCCCACAAGTACAGGTCTTTAAAAAAATATATCAAGAGAAGCGTGAGAGGTGTGTGTGTGTGTGTGTGTGTGTGTGTGTGTGTGTGTGTGTGTGTGTGTGTGTGTGTGTGTGTGTGTGTGTGTGTGTGTGTGTGTGTGTGTGTGTGTGTGTGTGTGTGTGTGTGTGTGTGTGTGTGTGTGTGTGTGTGTGTGTGTGTGTTTATGTATCACTTTCCTCGCCACTCGGTCGAATTGGATAAACGGCGGCCTGGCCACGAGGGACACCGAGCGGTAGATCGCATTTCCCAGCATGCAGCAGGTGCTGAGATTGGATCCCGGTAGAAGCGGAACAAAGAGGGGTTTTGTGGGGAAAAGCGCGCGGCCTTGTAGCGGTCTGTTGTTTGCGAATCGGCCGCGGGAAAGTTTTTTCTTGTTCCTCAACACACTTGAAATGCAGTCTCTGGGTTCAAGGGCCCGTGGAGAATCTCACAAACATAAAACAATCTTTCCAGTATTTTCCTTGTGTTTTGTACTATTTTATTTTAGCTCATTTGGATTTGGAATTGTATTTGCCACAGCACAAATGTAAAACTACATTCATGTTGGTGTAGGTGTCAGCAAAGTTGGAAAAGCGCCTCAAATGTTGGGTCATTGGAAAAAGACCAAAATAAATCTACATATAGTTATAGATAAACACACAGGCCTATAGCTGTGGATAAACACGTTCAATTAAATCCAACGTTGGACTGAAACCCATTGAATGGACTCCAGAAGATCTATTGAATTTCACTCACCGCCCCCAGCTCTCTCTCTCTCTCTCTCTCTCTCTCTCTCTCTCTCTCTCTCTCTCTCTCTCTCTCTCTCTCTCTCTCACACACACACACACAGCCTACACACACCTGCCCTGGTTTCTATAACGTGTCCTTCAATTTAAATCACTATAGACCCCTTTATTCCACCTCCCCCAGATGAATGGCTCATCATCGGACTGGCAGTTAAGATAAGACTATCAGTTCATGCCTTCTAACTAGTTACAACAGCTGGGGACGGCATGGGAAAACGTTAGGCCAGTAAGGACATAAGAAGCAAATGATGCATGCATTCATTGATATCGTTGTCCCCAATTTCCAGAAGCAATTGAAGATACAGCAGTCTCTCTCTCTCTCTCTCTCTCTCTCTCTCTCTCTCTCTCTCTCTCTCTCTCTCTCTCTCTCTCTCTCTCTCTCTGTCTCTCACACCCCCTCCTCTCTCCCTTCCTCCCTTAATATTGTAGGCTATTTACATGTTCTATGCTTGCAGTCTAGTTTTTATTTGTCCCGTGTCCATGTAGTTTGCATATCAGAGAACGGGGTGTACGTCTATTTATCATAGACGAAGACGAAAAGGGTAAGAAACCGTTTGTTTGATTTGCATAACGTCTTTACCCAGAAGAGGAACAAAGGGGATTGCGCGGTAACTTTCTATACATCAACACGTGGTGTGTGTCTCCGTTCATTGATGGAGACGCACGGAGGCCGTGTGTGTGTGTGTGTGTGTGTGTGTGTGTGTGTGTGTGTGTGTGTGTGTGTGTGTGTGTGTGTGTGTGTGTGTGTGTGTTGTGGGTTAGGGTTATATAGACGCACAATGAGGACAGATGCCGTATTTTTTACATCGGCATTAACGGCAAAAAGGAGTTGAGCGCGTGGCACTTGTTTTTGGGGGGGGGGGGGGGGTGATTACGTCACGCAACATCAATTATTATATGCTTGGAGTAAACTACACAATAAGCCAAATGTTATTGGTATTATATCAAATGAACATCAAATGGGATAGAACAGAATGAGCTATGCCAATCTTGAACAGTTTTGAATTGCACTTAATTGTCTTTTTGTATGCTTTCTGTCACACTGTACGCGTCTTAAAAGACATTGAAGATAAGGAGATGGCATAAGTCACAAGACAGGCATGCGAGTCAAGCGAAGTGCGAGTTATATCAATGAGTGTCTGCGGGGCTTTTCCCATCGCGCGCTTATTACAAGGAGACAGAACTGTCCTTGTCGTGGACAAACTGTCTTGTGTGTGACAGGACACTGTGTGGTTTCCCTCATTCTTTGTGTGTGTGTGTGTGTGTGTGTGTGTGTGTGTGTGTGTGTGTGTGTGTGTGTGTGTGTGTGTGTGTGGTGTGCGTTTGATTCCTGATTGTGTTGCGTGTAGAACGAGCAACATCTGCCGGTCGCCGCTAAACCCCGGAGCCGCAGAATTCAGAATCCGGATCCGTTCCAAGCCATTTTACTGCGTGTTGTTTACTCTTGAGTACCGGCTGTGCGAATCCAGATCCCGTTGTGAATCCACTCCGTGTGTTAGGATGGCGATGTTCCAAGAGAGAGGTGGAGAGAGAGGTAGAGAGAGGTAGAGAGAGAGAGAGAGAGAGAGAGAGAGAGAGAGAGAGAGAGAGAGAGAGAGAGAGAGAGAGAGAGAGAGAGAGAGAGAGAGAGAGAGAGAGAGAGATGCAGTCCAGTCCACAATGTTTTTGACTCGGTGTCAAGTCCGTTGCTTTGAGGAGTGAGGCAGACAGTCTGCAACACAGTGAGAGAGAGAGGAGGCTATTCTGTATGAGTGGTTGGTTTTTCCTGGCATAAGTTGTTGTTGCTTTTTTTGCCTGAAAGGTTATACCGGTGAAACATCACGGCCACTGTTTGGATTTTCCACAACAAACCAGTTCCATCCCGATGCCGGATCGCATCGTGCCGTCAGTCAAGACGCGTTGAGGATTTGTCCCAGGTGTGTGTCACACTTTATGCATGTAATGGAACTGTATAGAGAGACGTTATGACGAAGTAGCTCTGTCTTTCGGTTTGTTTATTGTGTGTGTGTGTGTGTGTGGGGGGGGGGGGGGGGGGGGGGGGGGGGGGGGGGGGGATCTCCATGAGGTTATTTTTTTTGGAGTACTAACATAACATTTTAAAATGAGGTCATTCATCTTAGGTCAGGCCGTTGGGGGAAAACCTGACACGAAAACAAAACGAACCAACCGCACTGACCTCCAAAATATCAACAGTTGGTGTCATTTAGAATCTGGAGAGGGAAAACCCGGGGGAAAGTTTCACAGGAAGATGGACCAACTTGCGCTTAAAAAGTGACGCCACCAACCACCTCTACCAGAGGGTTATTTTGTCAAAACTATAACAGGACGATTGATAACTTTGGAGCATTGCAGTTTTCCATCTTCTCTGACGTAACGCAGGTTAAAGGGTTGTAATTGCTCCTATTAACGTAATTAAACCTCTTTCCAATTTCCCACTTCCCTGGACGAGATGAGGAAAAGCGCATGCGCGGCAATCAAAACAAGCGTAAACGCCCCACGCTGCGACACCATATGGCTTGCGTGTGTGGGAGTCAGTGAATGCGTGTGTGTGTGTGTGCGCGCGCGCGCAAGCGTGTGCTCGGCTTCGTTCAATTGGCTCGTCACGCATTAATTGTGTAATTGAAACCGCCGTTGTCTACGACAGAATGAGAAGCGCGCATTCTGTGACATTTATCCTCCATCCTTTTATCCATCCCCCTTCTCTCACTCCCCCTTCCCCCCCCCCCCCCCCCCTCTCTCTCCTTCTCTCCATTCACAGATATTCTTCTTTCTTTTGGTTGTGTTCTACGTCTGCAGTTAATTAGTCGACAGGCCTAGGGTTTATTTGTAAAGGGACATACAGACAGATGATACGGTGCTTCTGATTGATTGCGTTATAGTAGGCCTGCTTGTACTTGTAGCTTAGCCTACGACATCACGTCTGTGGGTCCACATTGTAGAGCTCTTCATCATGACTGACAATAAACACGCCATGAATAATGAACACACACACAGACACACACAGACTCTCGCACACACCCACACACACATAGACTCACACACACACAGACTCACACACACACAGACTCACACACACACACATAGATTCTCACACACACACACACACACTCACACACACACACACACACACACACGGTTAACCCTCTTTTGGTGCTGGCTCCTATAGAGATAATTGCTACAGGGAGGCATGCAGCTGTACAGAGCTGATAAACACACACACACACACACACACACACACACACACACACACACAAACTCTGTCTCCCTCTTACACACACACTCAAAGATACCACAGCTGTCAATGGCAGGGCCCATTGTGTGTGTGTGTGTGTGTGTGTGTGTGTGTGTGTGTGTGTGTGTGTGTGGTGTGTGTGTTTCATTCAAGCGAGGAGGAGGGGGATCAGTATATTAGGCGATTAACTTACTCAGAGAATGGCTGTGTGTATGTGTGTGAGTTGGTGAGAACATGTTGTTTGAACGTGTAATTTAAACCATCTTTGGTAATCCAACATGGGCCTCAGAGAGAATTTCTTTACATGCGTGTGTGTGTGTGTGTGTGTGTGTGTGTGTGTGTGTGTGTGTGTGTGTGTTGCAAACCTTGCCTTCAAATGTGTTGGAATAAAAAAACTATAATTATGTCTCTCCCTCTGTCTCAATGTCGCTCTGTCTCTCTCTTTTAGTCTCTGTCTATGTCTCTCCCTCTTGCTCTGTCTCTGTTCGTCTCTTTTTTCCTCTCTGTCCATGTCTTTCTCTCTTACTTTGTCTCCATGTCTGTCTCTGTTTTAGTCTCTGTCTGTCTCTCTTTTTTACACTGTCCATGTCTTTCTCCCTTAGTCTGTCTCTGTCTCTGTCTCCTTTCCTCTCTGTCCATGTCTCTCTCCCTTACTTTGTCTCCATGTCTGTCTCTGTTTTAGTCTCTGTCTATGTCTCTCTTTTTTACACTCTGTCCATGTCTTTCTCTTACTCTGTCTCTGCGTGTCTCTCTCTCTTTTACTCTCAGTCTATGTCTCTCAATATATACAGAAACACTAACTATCCTCTTTGGTACTCAGTGGGATTGTTCCCTTTGGCCTCTTCATGGTTAATTTACTGCTCAATAGGTCAGCACACACACACACACACACACACACACACACACACACACGCATGAAGTCATGTGTGTGTTCTTAATTAGGGTCTCTCCATTTCCCAAACAGATCAACCCTCTGTTGCCGGGTGATTTATTAGGTCATAAGAACAAGACTTCCACATCTCCACACACTCACAACCACCCCTGTGTGTGTGTGTGTGTGTGTGTGTGTGTGTGTGTGTGTGTGTGTGTGTGTGTGTGTGTGGTAGTGTTTTAGTTGCAGTGGCCTCCTTTCTGATGTGTGGTTTCTATTGAACAAGTTTGATGAGCCTGCATCTAGGATTCTTATAACCCTGTTTTCCTCTTCTTGATATATATGATACATATTAAAACAATATGATCTGTAGCGTGAACAAGAGGTTGGATTGGTTTGCATGATGGGATTGGATCATGAGATTTGGTTGACGAGTTCTGACTGGTTGTTGGTCCCATGATCGTAGCGACTGAAACTATGTTATTGTTAGCTTTGCCCGTCTTTTATAAAATGTCATGTCTGTCTCCTATGAAATAACTTTTTAGTCACCGCTAGCTCATTACTCTTGTCACTTTCAAGTCCTCATTCAGCAGCATAAGGACTTTATCCTGGAAAATCCAACTTTGATTTACTCTCAGTGGAGCAGTCTTCATGATTGAGTCACCACCGGTGGACATGGTCACGCAATCACAAAAACAATCTATCGGTCTGTCCATCTATCTATCCATCTACCATCTATCCATCCATCCATCCATCTATCTACATGTCTGTCTGTCTGTACTCTTAGAGTCCTTTCCTATTGTGAGTAAACCAAAAAGGATAGTTCAGTATATTTTGCATGAGGACACTGTTTGTTTGGATGAGGGAGCTTGGTTTTCCGATGAGGTCATGGAAGTGTGTGTGTGTGTGTGTGTGTGTGTGTGTGTCTATGATATAATGTCTGCTCTGCACCAGTGGATTAGCATATTTGGATCAATCTGATCCATGCAGATAGCATTACATTACATCGCTATAGTCTCGCAGGGCCTCAGCTGGGAATTGCCATGTCCTGATTGCGATCTCACCTCGATGATGTCATCGCGTCTGCTGTCGGCTCCTTCAGAACTCTCGCTTTCGTACTCCTTGGAATGACATCACAACAGTACCATCTCCTGTTTCACTCTCTCTCTCTCTCTCTCTCTCTCTCTCTCTCTTCATAAATGTAACAAAAAATAAAATCAAAGTTTTTAAATATAAAGAATTCTCTCTCTCTCTCACCCAGGCCCCTCCCTGGTGATGACATCACTGCTGTACCCTGGCCCCGCCCACGTCATGAAGGACATCTCCTCCTCCTCTTCATCATCCTCGCCGCTCACCTCCTTGCTCCACTACCCTTCCTCCAAGACCACCGCTGTGCCCTTCTCCCCGTCCCTCTCCTCCTCCTCCTCCTCCACCTCCCCAATGCCACTTCTCTCCTCCGCCTCCTCAGCCTCCTCCTCCTCCCCCCCCACGACTCCTCTCTCCAAGCCCCACTCCTTCAGCCTGCAGACGGGACCCCATCTCATCGCCAGCATGCAGCTCCAGAAGCTCAACTCCCACTACCAGAACCTGGTGGGGTCCGTTGGCGGGGTCGGAGGAGGAGTGGGACCCGCCGCCCAGAGGGGATTCACCCCCGGCGCCGGGACCTCACTCCTGGGTTCCTCCTCCTCCTCCTCCTCCTCTGCACTGGTCGGTGGTGGTGGTGGTGGTGGTGGTGGTGGTGGTGCTGGGATGGCGGTGGGCTTTGGGCTGGGACCACAGGGCTCGGGCGCTGCGACCAACGGCGGGGTCATCGACTTTGAGGCGGTGGACGAGGAGGTTCTGATGTCGCTGGTGGTGGAGCTGGGTCTGGACCGGGCCAACGAGCTGCCTGAACTGTGGCTAGGCCAGAACGAGTTCGACTTCATGTCCGATGTGCCGGCCGGCTGCTGACCCAAAGAGAGAGAGAGAGGGAGAGTAGAAACACGCAAACTGTGAAAAGAAAAAGGGACATTTGCGTCGACAAAGACAGAGAAGACGAGCGTTCTCTTGCCTTCTTTTTGGGTTTTACGTTATCGTTCCTGGCCCTTTTACTCACGTGAATGTGAGAGGAAAAACCTGTTGGGAGTTCATTTGAGCACATATTTAGTTTTTGTGTTGACAACGTCTGCGCTTAAACGATAGCGACACACCGCTCCTGAGAAGGATGCTTCCCGTTGACACGTTTCTCGTCCTCTCCACTGTTACTCGGACGTATACTTACCCTTTAAGGAAATAACGATTTTGGTTGCCACGATTAAGATGCGTGTCTGGATGCAGACGCTTATTACGTACTCGGATTCCGTTGAAACGACGGCAACTGCTAGCAAACAAAAAACTGTTGTGAGTGTAACCCTGGACGACCGCAGCGATACGGGAACCTGAGGAAAGTCGTTCCCAGAACAGAGGACTGGTGCGTTTAGGATCTCTCCTCTGTTTCTTTCACCACTCCCTCACTCTGTCCTAATGAAAAGAGAGTGATGGACAGGAGAGGTGACGTCCGCTCGGTGGAAGAAGGACAAGGAGACGAATACAAAGAAGCACCTGTTGCACTTGTTTTGTTTTTTTCTTACTTTTCCGTCACTCTTTGGTTTCTAACCCCTCCTATTGGGGATTTCATTTTGGGGAAAAACGACCCAACATCTTTTGATTTTCGACGGATGAAAATGTACAACAGGAAACGCAGAATGTGTGCGATACCACGACAAACATTTCCATTTCCTGTTTTTCTTTTAAACGGACGGCGGTTGTCTTTGTTCCCATGGGAACAGGGACCCGGGCGTAGTTAAGTCCACAAAGCCAGCGATTGTCTAGGGAGCTGTTATCTCCAAACCAACTGTATCTCATTTTCTCCTTGTTCTTCAGACTTTTCATTTCCCTATTTTGTGTTTAGACCAATCAGATCCTCACAGCAAGACAGTCTACCTTTCAGAGTGTAATGAACGAAGAGGCGTTGATCTTAACGAGAACAACAGTCTAATGCATTTCATTGGCAGTCTCATCGAGGTCATGGAGGGAATACATATTTGGATTGGCTTGCGTGAAGCAGAAGAGAGGGCTTCAATAAAGGCTTATTTGTGTTTTATTATGAGGGTGATAACCTGACAAATTTGATTTAGCTGTTGATTTGTTTGCGACTGAACTAAATATAGTTCCCATAGCAGTTTGGACTCATTTGATTTCACGGTTTCATATTCACAGGACATAACTAGACGGGGAACGCATCACAACATTGCCTTGCTCAACGGCACTTAAGACGCCGTATCTGCTAACTGTTTTTGCACCGGGGATCTTTCAACGGTCAGCGTGGCATCGCTGTGGCAACCGGCCAGTGAGCGGTTAGCTTCAACTAACATCTGGATTGGGAGTAAAAGTAAAAACATAGTGTGTGTGCGTGCGTGCGTGCGGGCGTGCGTGTGTGGTGGGTAACTCATCCGTGGAAAGAAAAAAAGCACATGGCAGCCCTCATGCATTTATTTAGAGAGACATCACTGTTGGGTCATATTACACACCCACACGCACGCACGCACACACACATACACAACTTTATCTTCTCCTTTTCTTATCATTATTGTTTGTCTATTTAATAAAACGTTTAAACGGCCATGACACTCGAGGCGTGCTCAACGGAGGACAGGGTTTATTTTGTCAGGGCTTCCAAAGCTAATCTAACCTTGTTCCAAAGATAAACAGACAATCTACTGTTTGAGGTCGCTTTGAGAAAGACATTTTTTTAAACTATTATTAGGTATTAGACCTCCTAAACGGAGGGTATGTTAGTTTGTTATTCTGTGTGAACATGAGGGGGCGGCTTTTGATGCCACTCTGGGACTCAATTTCATCACACATCCATCAAATAGTTGGAATTCTCCCATGACTTTTAATTTCCTCTCTTCGCTGACCCTCATGAGTTGGTTAATCCGTTCTGGGACCCCTTGCCAGGTCTTTAAAATTCAAGGTTACCCCCCCCCCCCCCCCTCTTCAAAATCCCGCTTCAATTAACTTGACCTTCTTTCATAACTCTTGTCCAGCCAGACAGGCGGGGTCAAACAATGACTGGCAACAATACAACGCCCACTGGGGCTTTAGGCCATGATAAAAAAAAGGCTAAATGAAGGCTTCTGTGTACATTGCTTTGATCTAGATTATATACCCTGGCATGACCTATAACCTCTTAACCTGCCCCCCCCCCCCCCCCCCTCACTCTCTAAACCCCGTCCGCTCGGAGACGATTAACACGTAAATAAGCGCAGTGACTGTTCTTTCTGTACTAATTGGATGTCCTTTGGATCAGCGTGTTCTTCCACATGACCAACAAAGGATTAATTAATTTAAACAAACGTGGAAGCAACGAAAATTATATCGGAACTATTCTTGTTATGCACCATAAACTATCATATACAAAACACATAACTACGTTAGGGGCACCCATTCGTGTCTGCACAGTGATTGCGTGTGTGCGTGTGTGACTACATTCATTCTGGATACATTCGTTTTATGTATTAGGTTTACCCAAGTTCTCCCCTTCCTCGTGAAATTTGGTTTAATACGAGTCTTGTCCACCATGGATAAACAGCGAGCTCATCTAGCGTTGTAGTGGCTCAGCATTGCCCTACAAGGAAAGGTTTCAGCAAAGGAGGATTCTAGTGCCATACAAAGCGTTGCGCAAAATATAACAGATTTAAGACGAGTTTTGACTTATCGACTGTCTAAGGAATTTAACTCGCCATCTGGGAGTCACAAAAACACAGCAGTAGTTTATTATTTTTAAACAAATTTATTTTACGATCCACTAACGGAAATGTATTTGGTTCCTCTCGTCTGACACTCTGCATTTGTTTTTATCTGGGCTGATTGTTTTCCATTTTCTATTCAGATGTACCTTCTTTTCTTTTTTTAGTCGGTTTACCAATGATGACGTGATTATTCAAAGATGATTACTTGTCTTGAAAAAAAAAATGCACTTTTTGTTCGACTGCTCTCACTTGTACATGCTCATGAATATGTAAATGAACATTATTGAACAACTGTATTTTTGTTACTCATCTCCGAGATTGGGGAGACATAAAAATGTTTATGAAAAAGTAATTTGAGTGAGACACTTTTTTTATATTAAACCCATATACTTTAACAGTATACACTCCGATTACAATGCGCTAAACAAACGTTATAAAAAACACTTACTGATATGTCAATGAATTATTTACTCAGAAACTCAGCGTGGCTCTCCCACTTTCTCCAATATTGCCACCTAGTGGCCTTTTCTGCATAGCACTACTCTGCGCAGACTAGACAAAAGCAATCAATCAGACGTTACATTGGAACGACTATGTTGATCTGAACGCTATTGTTATCAACGGTATTTAGGACATAATAACTTTTTATGATTATAAGAATAGATGCGTTCACAGCTGCTGTGTGTGTGTGTGTGTGTGTGTGTGTGTGTGTGTGTGTGTGTGTGTGTGTGTGTGTGTGTGTGTGTGTGTGTGTGTGTGTGTGTGTGTGTGTGTGTGTGTGTGTGTGTGTGTGTGTGTGTGTGTGTCCAAGTCCATTTAACAGACATCCGACAGTTAGACCCTCAAATATAGTGACAGTATTATTACTATTGTCGAATTGCAGCCGAGAGTTTTTGCAGAACGGTTTGACAGTTGAAATATCCACTCAACGATCGACCAATGACACAATCTATTTGGTGTACGGTCTAGAGGTGATTGACGGCAAACCCGTCGAATCAGGGAATGCGGCAGAGGTGATTGACAGCCAGCCTGTCCAGTCGTTGTGTGTACAGAGTAAAAGTCAACTGGTTTGTAGAGCAGTCTGCGGTTCTGTTCTCTGTGGAGATTGTGATCCAATAGGTCGGTTACCCTACTCCCGACGCTATTCTCCCGCCTCGGTTGGAACGGGCTGATGTCGGAGACGTCGTAGAATCCTTGTTGCCGTGGAGACGGGACGAAAACGCTGCCTCCTCTGACTGCAACTGGAACCTCTCTTCCTCCTCTCCTTGTCCCTGCGCCACCTCTACATGCGGTTCACACTCCGAGCGTTAGGGGGTGCCAGAGTCCCCCCCAACGGCAAGCGTTTCCTCATCCTTAACCGTGGTCTCGGTCTCCTCTTCCTTTACATTCTTCTTCCCGGGCCCAAGGCTCCGGGGGCAAGGAGAGGGCGTTTCCGAGAGAGCGCTAACGTTGGATAGCGGGCCAGCGGCAGAGCTAACCAGGGGCTTTCGGTCTTCCTGCTCCTCGTTCTCCTCTTGTCGGCCCCCCGCCAAGGGAATATCTTCTCCCTCGCCTTCATTCTTAACGGTCACCTTCACCCATGCGCCGCCATCCGCCTGCTCCGCAACACACACACACACACACACACACACACACACACACACACACACACACACACACACACACACACACACACACACACACACACACACACACACACACACACACACACACACACACACACACGTCATTTAAAAAGGACCCTATTTTAGGGGTGAGAGGCTGATTGGCCATTACAAGCCGTTTAAAATCGACCCTTATGTGACATCACAACACCGGGAGTGTCCACCCAGATGTCGGAAGATTGCAAAATGAAGGAGTTCCGTTGGGGAAAAAAAAACGTTTGGTATAAAAAGGTAGAGAAGGTTTGACGCTCTACCTGAGACGAAGGGCTGTCTGTGACGCGTAACTCGGCTCCAGACCACAGGCTGAAGGAGAGAGGGGGGCAAAGAGAAAGCAGACGGGTTAACTGTCCACTCTCAGTAATCGTAAGTGTCTCAATCACTTGACAGAACCACAAACCATGAAAAATAATGAGAAAATATGATCTTGGAAAAATACATCTTGGATCACTACGATGTCATTACCTCTCGCTGTTGGCGTGCCAGTCTGTGATGTCATCGGGAAGGGGGAGGTGTGGGGGAGATCCACCCGAGGATTCCGTGTCGTAGTGCCGCCATCTCTTCGTGGGTTTCGAACCGACAACCTCCAGGTCGTCTGTACTGCAGTACACACTGTGGTCAGGCACCCGGACTTGGAGCGCTGTGGAATGAGGTGAAGAAGCATGAAATAAACCATGTCACTACACCAACCAAACGCATTCCATGAATTATCTTAGAACTAAACTTTTTAGTTTTCTCAACATCCCGTGCAATGTTCCAAAACGAGTGTCTCTATTGGGTTATGTTCAGATACATAATAAGAATGGTAGAGGTTAGGGGGCATCTTGCTTAAAGATGGTTGGGCTGAGGACATAGGGGACCGAACCCAGAACCTTTCAGTTGAAAGTCCTGGGTTTGATCCCCTAGCACTGTTGATCTTCATCAGATGACTAAAAAGACCCACGCACCCTTGCTTCTCCGTGAGGGGTTAGTCTCGATGTGCAGAACACCGGCGCTCTCGGTCTGACAGGCTGCGTCTCTAGTCCCTCTCTGTGGAGCAAAATGGAGGTCTGCTGATTACGGAAAGAAATCCTAATCCGCAACAATTTTAAATAGCGTTCCCCCCCCCCCCCCCCTTTAAATTCTCTCTCGTCTTTACCAGCGGCGTCAACACCAAGGATAGCATGTTGAAAACCTAATAAAGACCTTCGCTTCTGTCCGATACGGGCTAGCCGGTCCACATACCGTGGTCTGTGTTTGACCGGTACCGCCTCTCTGAGGCTGCAGGGGAAAATGACTCCCAGAACAACTTGAAAACCTCCTCGTTAGGAAACCTTGTGTGAATGGGGAAGTCTTCTTCTTCTGTGGCCCAAAAGTCGCACATTAGGAGTGGATGATCCAACTGTTGATTCTTAATTCCAGCTTTGCACTGGGGGATCAGTGACGTACGGTGAGGTCAATGGCTGGGGAGGCACTGGCTAGTATCAGAGCCAGATTTACACACATAGAACCCGACCGAGTTCCCCATTCAATTGGCCAGTTGCACAGTGACTATTGGTTAGGGGACCTTATGTTTCATATTTCATATCAGCATTCTTTAAAAACACACGCATACAGGCAAGTTCCGTGTGCAATTCACGTTTTATATGCGAATGCACTTCCACTCTTCATACTCATTCAACAGTGAAAATATGCATTGCATGGTGTTACCTTTACTTGTAAATGAAGTCCATTCTTTTGGACAAGTCTCTCTTCAGCATACCTTAGCTTTGCTCTTAATTTGGCCACAGTCTTTGATGCCCCCTCTCTTTTTTTAATGACTGGCCGTGTTCTCTGTGGGGTGGATGCCTCCATTGGCCCTGTCAGGTCTAAACTTTCTTCTGCTGGTGTTCTGTTCAGATTTTCATTATTTGTGTCCAGTTCCTGTCTGTTATTTTCTTCATTTGCAAAGGAATTTTCTGCTTCCCTTAATGAAGATGCTGGGGTTAGATCTAGAAGTGCTTGCTCTTGCTTTTTTTTTCTGTAATATTTTGCTGAATTTTTCCTCCATTTAATTTTTTTTCTCTCATGCTGTCTATTTGTGAGGTCCTGAGTAGTCTTAATTTTACCATTTTCCTTACGTTTCCGATACCTGGAAAAGGAAAAATGAATGAAAGGTGAAATGCAGTAAGCACTGACGTAAATACAAACTTTAGACTATGATCAAACTTGCACACAATTGTTCATTTAGGAATAATAGGTGTGTGTGTGTGTGTGTGTGCACGCGTGTATCCTTCACGTTTGCGTGTGTGTGTGTGTGTGCACGCGTGTAGCCTTCACGTAAGTGTGTGTGTGTGTACGCACAAGCATGCATGTCTTTGTGTGTACTTGTGTTTATGTGCGCATGCGTTTGTCTGTGTGGGAGTGCAAGTGTTATCACCCTTTCCCCTGACCTCTCTCTCTCCTTTCTTCTGTACTCCTCCAGTAACACTGGATTGCTGTATATTTTTTCTCTATGCTTTGCCAGCCTGTCTTTCGCTGATGCCCTTTTCTTTTCAACTGATGCTTGCCTGTAACAAAATACACAATAGCCATCTAAACGTAAAAAGACATAGAATTGTTTCACAGTAAAACTATTTAATATCAAATATTACATTTATAGTAGGTGGCCTATACTGCATTCATGCTGCTTTTTGTGGAAGTACTACATAAAAATGTAAAATTAGTGACCCCTGCTGGCGGCTTGTAATAGCTAATTTGTTTACGCAATCTGTTCAAGAAATGTTGAAGGCAAATATCAACTTATATTGAAATGAGCTTGCTCATGTCCCTCCTTCATAAGTCTGTTTCTCATTACCGAAACGTTGAGTCTCTCCACCGCAACAGGCCTTCAATTGTTGCGGTGAATGATAATGGTGTTGCGGAGGATGAGTGACCTTAAACATTCTTGCTAACTGTGGAAGCTAAATGAGGGTTAGCTAAACTTTCCCCCACTTTTTATATTTAGACCATTATGGGGTATATAGTAATCAAAACATGAAAATGACATTTTTTAAAACTTCACAAACTCATGTTTCAGTAATGAGAACTAAAAAGTCGTGTAGGTACTATGACAAAAAACATTTTAACTTTTACTTGGAGAAAAGAAATAAGAACTGCTTACCTGGTAGCCATCTTGAGTGTCACAGTGAATTATGTCCCTTCCAACAAGATTCCTTGAAAATTTTAGTTCCTTGAGGACTTAAACGATGATTGAAAATTGTTGCGGAGGATGAGAAATTGGTCTTGGACACATTTATATTCCTTATTATTGTCACTACATTTGCCAATGATCACCAAATACCACATGTTTCTTTACTGTAAATGTTTATAGTATAACATGTACTGAAGCTTTTTCTTTTTTATATTTGTTAATTATTAATATTTCCATCTCAAAGAACCAAAATCCAATCATGGACATGTTGCGGTAATGAAAAATGTCCCCTTAAATGTGGAAAAAACAACAAAATTGGTATTTATGATGTCATTTGAAATCATGTGCAAAATAGTACATGAAGAGATGTTTCTAACTGTATTCTTCTTATTTTGATAGCATTTACTTTTATCATCAAAATGCTTCATGACACCTCATAAGCCTTATTTCGTGAGAATCACCCAGTATGTCAGTGACTTTGTTGTAGAAGTCCTCTTTATTTTATTTTTAAAAGTCTCTCTGTCTCTGATCGCCAGGGATGAAGGTCTTCCTGGGTCAGTCCGGTTCCGACTGTACGCTTTGAGTTGTTTCAAACCAGAGATAGGCCTATCAGAATCAGAGGGGAATCAGAGGGGAGGCTGAGCTCGTCGCTGCCTCACCTCTCGTCCATCCCTGTGGAGAGACAACAACAGGCAGGACTGCGCCATTCACCCGGTTCAGCATCATTCAACCCCCACCATGACTTCAAGTCAAAACAAGGACACATCAGGTAACTTCGGGACACACATGAGGACCACCAATTAAATCCAACTTCCGTGCAGCCAACCCTGAAGCAGTGAAGAGACCCTCTCTTCCTCTGCTGCCCAACGACTAAACATGTATTCATCCAACCTAGGCATTTGGGAACCACGGTGGAGGTTTCAGGGTACAAGTAATCATAGCAATCAACATAGAAACAACTCCTAGATCACAACCTCAGAGCAACACAAAACACAATATGTTATTTTATTCTAAATAGCCAGAAGAGACGCACCATTGGAGAAGGGATCAATGGAGATGCCATGGGGTCCGACAGCCCTACTGCTCTCTCCCGGATAAAAGCTGTGATCCTGCCCATCTCGTAAACGTTCTTATGGTATTTACTCAACATTGAACGGCATCTTGTACACACCGCCTTTTGAAAGCCATCGCTTGGTGTCACCTGTACTCCCGTTATCGCCTCTAAAGCCTGCGTGTAGTCCGGCTTTTCGCGAGAAGAAGGGCCGCCGGGCCTGCATTGCAACAGGTTGTGTTTATTCTTCTTGTCGAAGTTGAAAGACTCGCAACAGGCACGGCAAATATCGGGTGATGTCTGTGGAGTTTTTTCGTTTATCATCGTGTTGTACTCAGAGAGAAGGCGAAAGTTTCTCGTTGTCTTCTTCTTCTGTGTTATTTTTTTGTGTGATTGGTGTTTTAGACTGTCTGCTGCCTTCCAGAGGAATTCTTAAGTAACAATCTGAAAGACACAATTCAATTATTCAAGGTTTTCTCTTATTCTTGATACATATTTTTCGCTGAGGAGGTTTTCTATGAATTAGGAATAAACATTACAGATGCATATCTAATTGCAATAATAACTTACTTTAAAATGTCTCTGTGGATGTACTATTTACTTCCTTTGACAGTTGTAGGCTATGGCCAAGTGTCACACAGGTCTAAAAACCTAGTTAACGTTTAACTTGATAAGATATACGGTATTATAATATATATATATACAATACACTAAATAAATATGATCAATATAATTACCAAAATAATTATTATGACCAAATTATGTCTAAGGAAGGCCACCCATCTATGCTGTTGATTGGTTTTTTCTGTCCCTCGCGTTCTGCCGTACGCGCGTTTATCATTCAGGGCCGGAAGTAAGGAGGTCCTTTTCCCCGCAGACTCCAACATGGTGAGCCGTCACTCTCATGATTCCCCTCCAATCTCATCTTTAAACATCACCTTCTGTTGTCCAAATATCCCGCAATTTAACGTTATAATATATAAAGTCCCTGTGTATGAGATGGTTAATCGCCAAATTAACGATTAACCAAATTTATTTTCGTTGTAAAAAACGATAGCCTGTTACCCTCACTGTGGCTATCATTCGTTGCAATGCTAGTCGTTAGCCTTCAATATATTGTAATATGTGCTTCCGCTGTGGTCTCTTGCTGTTAATAATTCGTACGTGATATTGTTTTCTCATAAGGTGTTGTATTGAAATAACCCGTTATTTGTGTTACATGTTGCAAAATACAAACTCAATGCTAGGCCGAAACCGGGCTCATCTCCCACTCGTATAAATGTATAGACATTAGCAATAGTAGCTAGCCCACAATACTCCTTCGCTGTCGTACGTGTGAAGTAAACGTACTACGTGTGCATGTATGCTATATTATTAACGGTACATGTATAGGTTTTAACCTGTTCGCGCCCTTCTCCTAGGCACGAGGACCGAAGAAGCACTTGAAGCGCGTCGCGGCGCCCAAGCATTGGATGCTTGACAAGCTGACCGGAGTGTTCGTAAGTCTTCATTTACTACATGCATGTTCTGGTGGGTTATCTTCGTCGTGGCCTATCGTGTCTTTCTGTCTTGGTAGGCATGTAGTGAGGTGTCAGGGGTTGGTTCATGTTCAATTGTGTCGATAAATGCTGACATCCTCTGATGGGTCTCTTGTACATCAGTCCATGTGTGTAGGATGGCATGCAATTTGCTTGATTGAAAATTAAATGTTATGTACATACTTACAGTCCTTATAATAAACATTGAGACATTCGAAATCTACATCTAAATGCTTTTGGTTATCCTTTGTGATTGTGGCCAAATGTCTTCTGTAAGGTAGATCTCAACTTCCATTTTAAATGGAGAAATGCCTAGTCCTGTACAGTTCTTCACCAAAATATGGCTTAGCTATTCTTAAAGCAAGGTGTGAACATTTCCCCTGAAAGAATAAAGTAGCTATTCATACATTTGCACCCAAAACTTTTTCAAATAGGACCGTAGCTATTGTTTCCCCCAAGTTCCACTAGTTAGCCAGGTCTCCCATCAGGACCATATGTGTTTGATAACTCCGTTGTCCAGTGGGCTTAAGGTCTCTTCTCTCCTCCCCCCAGGCTCCTCGTCCTTCCACCGGTCCCCACAAGCTTAGGGAGTGCCTACCCCTCATCATCTTCCTGAGGAACCGGCTGAAGTACGCCCTGACCGGAGACGAGGTCAAGAAGATCTGCATGCAGAGGTTCATTAAGATCGACGGCAAGGTCCGCACCGATATCACCTACCCCACCGGATTCATGGGTGAGTCCCCGGCACAAGGGTTTCTGGCTAGAGGGGTGTTAATGGTGGCAGGTTCATGTACGGCTATGCATTTACTACCCACATGGGTTTTTGATGAGGGGAGTAAGTGACGGTGTGTACATGTGTGGATGGGGCATTCTGATTCTCTGGTTATGAAGTGTTTGACTAAAGAGGAGTTAATGGTGGTGCTTTCAGGCACTGCTGAACGTCTGGCTATGAATGGCTCTTGTTTTCTTTGAGATGCCAGTATTTCATTTGGCAATGTTTGGGTAGAAAATGTATTCTAAATGGGTCGGTTTCTTGTATTGATGTTTCAACGTCAAACCTAAATGTCTCAGAATGTCTTAGGAATTTTCACATGGATGCTAACCAAAGGAGCTGTACACTGTTAACATGGTCCAGAATACATTAGAACAAGTCAAATAACTTTGTTTTGATACGATGAAGGGCTTGTATGAGATTATTATACTTGTCCCATGTGTGACCCAACAGATTTGACCAAATGTTGATCAAGTCATTGGTATATGAAAGATGGGTTCAGAAGCTGTAGTCTGGATAGGCACATCGTTTTTTAAATGAACCTTACTAATGTGATCCTGTTACATGGTATGTTATGCATATGAGACCAAGATTCTACCAACTTTCATCTGTAACACAGTAGGACAAGAGCAATGATGACTTATGCATTATTTGATCAGCACTGAACTGAAACCATAACAATGTCCTCTAAGAAGTTCTGAGCTCGTTGGTTCTGCTACATTTCCCTACATGCTCTACCATTAGCCAGCCATGGTAATCTTGTAACCCTGGCAATGGATGTAATCTGTGCGTAAAGAGATATTTGTTTATTTTAAACGTTTATTTACCTATTAGTGTTACTACTGGGCATCCAATGATGTTAATGGATACCTGCTTCTACTTTATCTGACTAGTTCTGGAATTTCTCGTGGTCCTATGTCAGGTTAACATCAGTTTTATAGCAGTCTTTTATGAACATTGGTCTTATGTATTGGATGTGCACCACACAAAGAATAGCTGACAAGTGTTTTCAGCTAATTGGATCCTTTAATGAACAATAGTCCTAGTCTGGTTTGAGTGGAACCATTCTTGTCTGCATCTGCCAGCAAGGTTTGTTTGCTTATCATTCATCCGTTGGAGGTTTGGGTTGATTTAAGGCCACTGTAGGATCGTAACACGAATGTTATGGTTTTTAAAGTGGTGGTAATACACAGGGTAATGCTGGTTTTCTTGTTGCCCATACAACAGATGGGCTAATATCAGCTGCCCCAGTTTAATGGATTAGACGGTTTTGGACATTATTCCACTGTCGTGTTACTACTGCACTGAGGAAAACAATGTGCTTAGTTGCTCCTTCTAAAAGCACCCCGGTGTGAAATATCCCAGTGTTTTATAATTTTGTGGATTCTTGCATTACCCCAGGGAAAGGTTGTGTGCAACTGATGCTTAGTCTGAATATTTGGGGATTTGGCTTGATTTCTTGATCCTCTGGCAGGGTGTAGTCTTGCGGTGAAATTAGCGGGACATCCCCATCATTTATCCTACTGATGCACCGGATTTAGGACTATATTTGGACATAAGCATTCAACATGAATGCATGCAAAACATGCTCAATAAACTAGAATCAGAAGTTTGCAGACGGGGAAGTGTTAATCACATGCACTGCATGTTTTCTTAATATACAAAACAGTTTTGGCTCAGATTTGAAGGCTACGGTCTTCACATACAGTCCTGGTCTCTAATGACACACAAGATATTTTCTGCGTTTGTTCCCTTTAACGTTTGACCTTGGTTTGTAGGAAAAGGCTTCCCTTGTGTGTGCTTGGGTCAACAGAAGATCTGGTTGTGACTAAATGTAATGACCGGGGTCTGCATGCTGATGTGTGTCTGTTTCTCATCCAGATGTGATTAGCATCGAGAAGACAGGAGAGCACTTCCGTCTCATCTACGATGTCAAGGGACGTTTTGCCATCCATCGCATCACCGTTGAGGAGGCCAAGGTAAACGCTCATTTAAAATCACACGTCATGTTTCTAGTTTCTAATTGGAAATATTGTGGTGGCCTTGCTCCATTCGTTAGTCTTCAGAATCAGGGTTGTTCCATGGAGAGTAGTTTGAGAATGCACCCCAGAGTTCTAGAAAACCATAATGCATTCTTGAACCCTACTTTGTGGAAAATATGTCAATTAGAATGCAGATTTCCGATGCAAATCGACTTGGAAGCTAATAGCTGGGTTTGCATTAAGGTTAATTCGGTCATTGAAAATAAAAAATTGAAGGTAAAAATAATAAATATACCAGACCGTTTATACATATTCTTTAGCTATTAAGGTCGCCCTCCTCTTCCTCTGCAGTACAAGCTGTGCAAGGTGAAGAAGATAATCATCGGCACCAAGGGAATCCCCCATCTGGTGACCCACGATGCTCGCACCATCCGCTACCCAGACCCCCTCATCAAGGTGAACGACACCGTCCGCATCGACCTGGAGTCCGGCAAGATCACAGAGTTCATCAAGTTCGACACCGGTACGAACAGCTCAGGACCGTTTGTCTTTTCACGTGGATTAGTTACAGATCTAACAGTTACCGCATGAGGGCAACGTGAAGCATGTTATGTCAATGGTCTAAGCTTGCATACACTCTAGATTGTCTTACTTTTTATATTTTCCATCTTAGCATTCAAATGCTGACTTGAGATTTGAACGAACTAAGCTATCTCTTTCCATTTACAAATGGAACTAAATGGTCTCTTGAAATTGGCAATGTTCTAAGCTTGTACATGTGACTAGAGGTTGTCATGGGGACCGTGGTTCTAATTCTTCCTTTTCTAGGCAACATGTGCATGGTGACTGGCGGTGCCAATTTGGGTCGTATCGGCGTCATTACCAACCGGGAGCGCCACCCCGGCTCCTTCGACGTTGTGCACGTCAAGGACACCACCGGCAACACCTTCGCCACCAGGCTGTCCAATATCTTCGTTATTGGCAAGGTAAGAAGAGTTCCTTTTTCTAAGACTTTCGACTTGTGGAAATTCACCAAAACTAAACGTGTTAATTTAGCTCAAACCTTTCATCACGCTGCATCTTTAGCTTAAAGGGGCTCCTATTTTAACCGCCACATTAGTTTGGTCGGTCGTTAAGAGACATTGCAAAATGACTACATTTGTGACGTAACAAGTGGTCCACCCTGTATGGTGTATAGATCAACCTACCCAGTGGACTGTACCAACCGATAGGCTGGGAGTTGATCTACCATACATCTGGGTGGACACTGTCGTTTGTGGATATAAAAAATAACTTGTAATCAGGATGTATCTTCACACCCGTGGGTAAAGTAGAGGCCCCTTAAGCAATCATTTAAACCATATAGGCGATTTTAACAGGCTGTAGAGTTTCAAGTGATCCAGTTAGATTTAAACTTTATTTGCAATTTTTTATGTTTATTTTGGAGCAATGATGACCATTTGGTTTTGATAAGAGATGAAACTATTCACCAATTCCTCTAAGAAGTTCTGAGCTCCGTAGGATCACCTTTTATAAAGTGGTTTGTGGAGCACAGTGCCCTCCGCAGGGTCTTTTTAGATGAAATAAAAAGGCTTCTCCTAGATTAGTTGGCTGCATATTGAATCAAGATGCTTATGCCTTTATGACAAAGACCCTTATTGGAAACGATACTATAGTAGATGGTCATAAGATATATTTAGAAAGCTCTTCAACTGCTATCCATGTCCAAATGTTTACAATTCTTTACGATCTTGGTTTATTTCTGATTGGTCCCAAAATGTCATGTCATTGGCCCATAGAATGCATTAAAAATGCCTGTTGTGCTGCACCTGTTAATCTTAACACCTCCCTTTTTCTGTTACCAGGGCAACAAGCCTTGGGTGTCCCTGCCCAGAGGAAAGGGTATTCGCCTGACCATCGCAGAGGAGAGGGACAAGAGAATTGCTGCCAAGCAGACCAGCAGTTAAACTAGTCCCGACAAGCCCTGGTTTTGAATAAACTGTTATTTACTAAAAACACGTTGACTGGTTTGTCTGGTTTGTTTGTGTCAATAATCACTATGGTGATGTAACTGAAATGTTTTATGATGGAGGGGCCGGCTTTGAAGGCCTGCTTGTATTTCAATTGTGAAATAATGTTTTTTCTTTTTAATGGAATACAAGCGGAAGTATGGAGGTCCCTAGGGAGGGATGACTTTGCATTGCTTTTAAATTAGATGTACATTTTCATAACTTGTGTAAACGTATGCTTAGGGAGAGTGCACAAGTGAATAACGTTAATATTCCCCTTTAATGGAACATTATTGTTGGCACTCAGTGCTTTTTAGTTTACTATGAAGTGCATTTTAAATTGGCTGTAGCCATTTAATTGAACGTGTACAACCGGAGGTTAAACAAGCATTAAGTTGACCTGCCATTATCTGCAATGGTCTTGGATGGACTCCAAGCAAGTGTAGTTCATTAGCTGTGTTCCGTGAAACAGTCACAGCCTACTTAAAGAGGTTTGTGAGGTTAGCTCCTGAACCAGTTGACCCTCAACACAAGTACAGGTCCATAACCGTAATCGTCCCGGGGTAAATTACAGTGCATAGACTAGGCGTAATATCTGACTTGGATTACAATTTGTCAACATTGTTAAAATATTTTACGTTTAAATGTGTCAAACGCTCCACGGTAGTTATGCGCAAATACGATTAAAGCACCAATCATCGCACTTGCTGGATAGTTTACTTTACAAAGAATGAGCGGGCTTCCCTTAAATGATAAGGCATTGTATCTCAAGACTTCAAAGTCAAGTCTTTGGTTCTCTTCCTCTTTGTGGCTATTCTTAGTGTATGCTCTTCATCTGAAGTAGTTCCCTAATCCCCCTCTCCCTCACTAAATCCCTACTTCCACTTATTGGCCGCTGTATCCATCTGTTTTTATTTCTGTCCATTTTGCCTTGCTCCGTGTAAAACGTCTTCAGTCTTTCAAGACAAAATATTTGGACTACAAAACGTGGACACATTTTCTATAATCTAATATTCTTCATTAACACAGTATTGTTTAATCATGTTTAACACAGTTCTTAAGGATGATTTTTTTAATGATAATCCATCGTTGGCTGGGTAAACACTAATATCCTGTTAAAATTATCAAGTGGTTTGTAATGGAAGTCAACCCTATCGCATGGCCCTAGGACAAAATAAACCTGTAATATCACTTAAATCGATTTCATTTCTATGTAACCTGGGTTTTGTCGACCCTTCATAAATATTCTCTTCTCTACTGTAGCTACTGGGGGAGAAGTGCTAGTAGTATACAATGTTTCTTTATTTTGTTTAACTGCTTTGGGAATGGAAATAATTTTCCATGCCAATACAGGTCTTTCGAATTGAGTTTAATAGAAGGAGAGGGGTGGAGGTAGAGATGGGTGGGCGAGGGAAGGAGAGAGATGGAGGTGAAGGGAGGAGGGAGCTAGAGAGCGAGAAGTTGAGACAGTGCAGGTATAGAGACAGCAAGTTGCAGAGGGGGAGGATGTACTACTGAAATATCCCACCCTCTTTCTCGTCCATATAAGTTGCACCGTCTCTCCTTCCCTGCCTTAATCACTGATCTCTCCATCTTAAACTCACCTGTTCTCGTCATTCCTCGCCACCTCTCTTCCCTCCATCTCACCCTCTCCACTTCCCTCACACCTCCCCCTCTCCCCCATTTCTCTTTTACCCTCTATCTCTCAATCCCTCTCCTCTCATTTCCATCCCTCTTCTATATCTCTTCATCCCACTCTTCTTTCTATTTCCATCCCTCTCTTCTCGAACTCTCCATCCCTCTACTCTGTCTCTTCACCCCACTCTTCTTTCTATCTCCATCCCTCGTCTCTCCATCGCTACATCACTCACTTTAGAATCCTAGAGTAGGTGAAGCGAGGAGCTGCCTAACGGTATTACAACTTTAATATACAGAAAATAGTATACTCATCTGCAATGTTCACCTGCTAAGGGAACTATTTGTCATTTGCTCTCATTCACCTCACTCACTGCTCTCCCACCCTTTCACTCTAGTTTATCCTTTTCATCCCTTTAAGCACTCTATCTCTCATCCTCTTTATCTCTCGCTCTCCTTGCCACTCCCTCTCTCTCTCTGTGGTCTGATTTCAGTTCCACTCCATATGGCGGCTGCTGGGATCCAGCCTGTTCACACACACACACACACACACACACACACACACACACACACACACACACACACACACACACACATACACAGATCCCCGCCCCCTACCCTCCCCGACTGCAGTGACTAAGCCTTCATATATTTGTTTTTGTGTTCATGAACGTTTGTGTATGTGTGTGTGTGTGTGTGCATGCGCCTTCCAGTTCCTCTCCCTACAGCGTCCTGGCTCATGTCTCACCTCTCCCAACATACCTAAACAACGCACACTACAGGAGTGAGTGTGTGTGTGTGTGTGTGTGTGTGTGTGTGTTGACCACGTCGGAGGCCCTGCCACAGTGTAAAGTACATCATGTGGCGTGCTGTCCTGATATAGCACAAACGTTGATTTGTTACTTACAGGCGATGCTGAAAACGATCAAAGATTACAATCAATATCGGAGCCACGTTAAAATCAAATATTAACAACACGACTATGGAATGTTGATAAAGTGACAATAGAACGCCGACAACACAATTATAGAACGTTAACAGTTTTAAAAATATGTCTGTGTCTGAAATCAACATTTGCAATAGTGTACATGCCATGCATTCATGTATTTACTGGTATTCGTTTATGATTGAGATAGCATCATGAGTAATTGTGAGTTAAATCGGTATTGGAAGTGTTAGGGGTTCATCCTTTGTGTGGTAGCTAGGGACACATGGCAAACTGAGTTGGCGTTCTGTGGTTTCTATCATCTTCCTGGGATGATGAAAGAACGCCACATCTTCACGCCATAGCGTTGGCAGCCATTTTGTTTGTTTTCACAAGAGAAACCCAATGTGGCCACCGTCCCTGTTATTAAACAGACTCGGTCGAGTGCTCATAAACACACACACACACACATTGGCTCTATCTCTTTTGCACACACTAGCACACACAAACATGCACGGCCACACACAAGCAAATGCACACACACTCAAGCAAATATAAACAATTGTTCCTGGTCTTTGAATAATGAAATGTGACACTTGCCAGACGCAGACTTTGCACCAGTCCTGCATCCTCCTGTGAGTGGACACAAACACACTGACACACACACACACACACACACACACACACACACACGCTCCGTGTACACGTAGTCCATAAATGCACGTGCACAAATCACATGCATACCAGGCTTTGAATCGCATTTGGCAGGAGTGCGAGCAGAACAAGCTGTGGAAGAATGACAAACTGTGTGTGTGTGTGTGTGTATGTGTGTGCATGTGTGTGTATTTCCATGCATGTGAATGGATGTCCACACACACACACACACATTGTTTCCATGCATGTTTTTGCACACGTGTGTAATAGGGATGGGATGAGTTAAACACATAATCGCTTTGAATTGTCCACAATTCATTATGCTATTTAACCTAGATAACTGCTGTTGTGTACAACTCTGTGTGTAGAAACGTTGCACCACACAAGGAATCCACAATCAAACCCAGACCCTCAACATTTTATTGGAGTAAAATGTTACACCGCTTTTGAATTGAAATAGGAATGGAGGGAATTAAACTTCCTGTGTGAGAACAGAGGGAGGGATGGAGAGACAGAGGGAGAAAGAGGTGGCAGTAGAGAGATGGAGAAACATGGAACGACGAGAAGAGAAGAGAGATAGATGGAGGGAAAGAATGAGAGCTACAATTAGAAGTTTATCTTTCACCTTTTTAGACTTATCTTCATGTTATCAGGTGGTTTTGTGTTGCTTACTTTAATAACCAGACAGTTATTTTACTTTGCCGTGGTTGTTTTGATACATTTATACCAATAAAGTTCAGCTGGATTTAATCGAATAGAAGAGTGAGAGTAAGGAAAGAGGGATGGAGAGGGAGCGATGGAAGAGAGAGAGAGAGGTGAAGGGGGTAGCAGAGAGAGGGATGGAGGGGGAAGTAGATAGGGGAAAGAAACAGAGAGGGGGAGAGAGAGAGGGGGAGGTGGCTAGGGTTTTTTTCATCGTAACTTCAGGCTGTGAGTGGAGTGCTCTGGGCCTTCGAAACAATGAACTCAGTCTTCACATGAGGGAGGAGGTGAGAGGACGAGGAGGAGACAGCTGTTTCTAATCAATTGCTTCCATGTGATTGACTGGCTGGTGTACTTACCAGCTGATTGGTTAAATGGCATGGGAGTGAATGGCAGGCTCAGCAGAGATAATGATGCTGATTGGTCGGCTGGGTTGGGGACTGGCTTTCTGATTGGCTGACTGGATGACTAGATAAAAGTATTTTAAATTTTTTGTAGCTCCGTTTTAACTGTCTTGTAACTGCATGCCTGACTGGTTTTGTGACTTCATGACTGACTGAGGGACTGAATGGCTGGCAAACTGATTTTGTGACAAACTGACTGAAAAATGGACCAACTGATTAACTGACTAACTAACTTACTGTTGAAGACATGTACAGTTGCTGATATGATTTCTGGGCTGCTATGGCAACCACATGTTATGATGTCATGGAGCTGCCCACCCCCCCCCCCCCCCCCCCCCCCCCCCCGTCTGTCTTTTATTCTCTCTCATTCTTACGGTCCCCCTAGATCCATCTTATACTTATTCTCTCTCACACACATGCACGCACACCATCCACACGCACACACACACACGCACGCACGCACGCACGCACACACACACACACACACACACACACACACACACACACACACACACACACACACACGCACGCACTCACACACAAACATACACACAAACATGCACACACACACACAAATATACACACACACACACACACACATACACACACACACACTTACACACACACACACGCACGCACGCACACACACACACACACACACACACACACACACTCACACACAAACATACACACAAACATGCACACACACACACACAAATATACACACAAATATGCATACACACACTCATAACTTTCCTATGTGGATGTTCTCATTTGTGTCAATAAAAAGCAGTTTATGTTTGAACCCTCACTCTATATCCCTCTCTCACACTCACTCTTACTCGCATTTCTCCCTTTCTGTCCCTTTCCTCCATCACCCCCTTTCTCCCCCTCCCTCACTCTCTCAACCCCCTCTCCCTCCCCTTTCCCTCTCCCCCCTCTCTGTCTCTCCCTCCATCACTCACTCATACCCCCTCTCTATCCATCTCCCTTACCTCTTTCTCCCTCTCCCTCTCTCTCTCTCTCTCTCCCTCTCTCTCTCCCTCTCTCTCTCCCTCTCTCTCTCCCTCTCTCTCTCTCTCCCCCTCTCTCTCTCCTCTCCCTGACTCCATCCCCCTCTCTCCACGAGTCAGAGACAAGCAGCATGAACAAAAACAGTTAGGTGAGCCAAGTTCACATTTGGGTGGGGCTGTTAAAGAGAGGAGAGGGGGTGGGGTTCTCGGACCAGATGTGCAGATGGAGGGAGGGATGGGGGGGAGAGGGGAGGAGAGGGGGTGGTGGAAGGAAAGGAAAGGGGCCTTTCAGAGTTGAAATAATACTCTAACCTCCTCCCTCCAGTGCTCAATGTGTTGAAGAGAAACACTGCAAGATTGCCTCTGTCTCTGCTATAAGGTCTGGTCTGGTTACAGGAAGTACCGCCGTGTTGACAAAACTGTTTGGAAATAAGAGCGCGTGATTGGAGTTGCAGCTTGGGGATACATGGATGAGTCTAAAAGGGCAGGGAGAAGGGAGAGAGAGTGTGTGTGTAAACGTAGAGTAGATTACACCAGACTACAGTAGAGTAATAGTAGAATAGATAGTAAGGGAGAGTTACAGTAGCGTAACGTAGAAGTAGGCTGTGTAGAGAACAGTGAGTAGTAGATTAGCATAGGGTCGCATAGAAGTGCTGTAGGGTAGACGGCCCTTTGTGTAATCTCTGATCCAGCCTTCCTCCTATGTTCTGGGGGTGGGGGGGGGGGGGGGGGGGGGGGGGGGGCACATGGGCCGGAAACCAGGACTGCAAGGGGCGGAGTTATGCCTTGTTTCCTGTTTCGATACGGGGATATTATTAAGTGTATTTCTACAGTGGCCAGCCTACAAGGTGTTGATGTGAGGACTTTAAAGACACTATTCTTTACACCTAACTCCCACTGGCCGAGGTTGTGTTCGCCAAATACACCCTCAAGATCCCCACCTCCAGCAATATGATTGGTTGAAACAAAGATGAAACGAATGAAAGTGAACCGCCCTGTTCACCGAGATTTGAGCTGGTCTGCAATCACCGAAAGGCTGATTTGTGAGACTACCCTTTGTGTCACTCAGTCCATGACATTAGTTCTTTCCATGCTGCCATGTGCTGGTTGCCAGGGACATTAGGTGTGTGTGAGAGGGAATGTGTGTGTATGTGTGTATGTGTGTGGCATTTGGCTCAGAGCAGATACCCCCTGCAGTGCCCTAGATGAATCGACGGTCCCCATAACCTACCTCCTGAGTTTGAATACGTGTTTCATTAGGAGGACCATGTGGGTCGTTGTCATCGTTCGGTCAGGTGTATGCGTGCAGTCAGTGTGTGGTCAGTTCAGGGTGGGGTTTATTAGCCATTTACTACAGACATGAAGACACAACCAACAAGCATTCAGGACAGCCACACGGTGAGGAACAATTTGTCAACGGGAGGGAGAGGGGAGAAGGGCCAACAGTGGTTAGGGTGTTTGATTCCCAGACAGAAGGTTCAGGGTTATGGGTCCTAATGACAGTCTACCTGTTGACATCTTTGAGCAAGATGCCCCCTAGCCCCTACATGCTCCTTAATGGATTGTAGATAGAGGTTATCGTTCATAAAACTGTGTATACATATGTGTATAGATGGATGATGGATGGACACAGAAGTAAATAGACAAACATGGAAAGAAGAGGGAGAAAAGTGTTTCAATGTCCCATTTCAAACCCACTTGCAGAGTAGAATAGAATCGCAGGTCTTTCACTCTAACCCTATATTTAAAACAAACTGTTGTCACACACACTATTGTTTTTCTGGGACGGTTTGTGGCCTGTGTGGCTCACACACGCACACACACACACACACACACGCACACACGCACACACACACACACACACACACACACACACACACACACACACACACACACACACACACACGCACACACACCTCGTTCGATTACACCCGCAGTGTTTTTGCATATTGCCAAAAGTTGGTCTCTTCCTTTTCGCGCACGCTGGTCATATTGGTTCGATTCCCCTTTTATTCCTCCTCCTCCGCTTTGACGCACCCCTCCCCCTCCGCGCGACCAGCATCCAGGTCCCGTCCCGTTCACTTTTTTTTGTGCGGGGAGGGGGTGTGGTGGACGTGGGGGGCGGGGGGGGGGGGGGGGGGGGGTACACCGGACTATTGCGCGCGCCTAGCCGGTGGACATTCCGCCTTCTCTCGGTGAAAAAGAATTCCAACAATGACGGCGCGCGACGCACAACTCGCCCGGACGCACATTCTCGACAAAACCGGAGTCTCTGTCCGCCGTGGAATGCGCGCGTCTCTCCTATAGAGGTGTAGTGAGCCCCGTCCGTCACCGTCACGAGAGTTTCGGAGTTCGGCGCGACGCCAAATCATGCCGTTCTGCAAACGGACGATACTTCCGAAAGATGTGTGCCGACGAGGGGACAGCGCGAGCGCGAGTTTCGTTGACCTGGTGGACGTGTGCGGCTTCACGCTGTGTTCGGTTCTCCGCCAGCTCTCGGATCTATCCCGCCATTCGGTCCGCATCCTCGAGGAGCTCGAGGGCGAGCTGGTGGCCGTGTGTCGCCGGTCCGG
>JACYXH010000783.1:2282500-2287500 GCA_026745465.1 Lota lota
GTGCTTGTTTTGTTGCGTGGATATCCCCAATGCAAATAGTATAATCTTTTTGAACAAGCAAATAAAATGACGAGATATTACGTTGGAATGGTAGTGCAGAGAGGAACGTATTGTCTGTATTTTGAATATGCTTTGTATCATCGGTCCAGAGAGTAGTTGTTCGTAATGATCAACAGCTTGTAAACACAATGAATATGAATCACAAAAATATCGTTCAGAGCTGAAAGTAATTGTCAAAAATGCGTCCAACAACTCTCAAATGTGTCTGTGATGAACTTACTCGTCATGAAAGTAAGTTGACAACTAAGTCACACAAGAAATACATGTTTCTTAACACTCTTATACAGTGGTGTCACAACATGACACAAATTTAATATTTCATCATATCCGATGATGGACGATGCATCAAGACCACAAGGCCTTGAATACATCCCCGTGTGCGGTGTGTGATTAGGGCTGTATTTATACATCGGAGCTGAACATGTGACACTAGACGCTACGTAACACACCCCAGTGGGATTCGGTAACAGGGGAGTTTACATTGAAAACGAATAGCTGCCATCAAAACCCATTACACAGAGAACTGAGACTTAACATGGGAAGGAACCAGCAGACTGTGTGTGTGTGTGTGTGTGGTTGTGTGCGTGTTATTGACTGACTAAACTGTCCCCATAAAACTGCTCTGCCCCATGTTTGTGTCTCCACCAGTGACACAATCAATTACACCCCCTTGAGGGTGTGTGTGTGTGTGTGTGTATGCTTTTGCGTATGTATGTGTGTGTGAGAGAGTTAACACATGTTAAAACATGTAACGTGTGTGTATCTTCATTTCTTCCTTGCGCACACATACACACTCTTATTAGGATTCGTGACTGTTGCGTGACCTTTGAACTCTGTCCTCCTCGCTCTCCTCTCATCTTTCATTAAGGCAATACTGTATATTTTCCTTTTGCTCTCTCTGAATCTCCCCTTACTCTTTCTATCTCACTTTACCACTTTTCCCCTCCCCCTCGCTTTCCCTCTATCATTATCTTTCTCTCCCTCTCTCTCTCCCTCTTTTTTCCCCTCTTCCTATATATCTCCCTCTATCACTCTCTATCACTATCTCTCTCTCCCTCCATTCTACTCTCTTTTTCCCTCTGTCACCGCTCCCTCTCTTCTGCTCTCTTGCTCCCCTTACCCTCCCTGTCCCCTCTCTCTCTCTCTCTCTCTCGCTCTCCCCTTACCCTCCCTGTCCCCTCTCTCTCTCTCTCTCACTCTCTCTCTCTCTCTCTCTCCCCTTACCCTCCCTGTCCCCCCCCTCTCTCTCTCTCTCTCTCTCTCTCTCTCTCTCTCTCTCTCTCTCTCTCTCTCTCTCTCTCTCTCTCTCTCTCTCTGTAGTGCTTAAATGAGGACAGAGCCCAGGCTGACAGTGTTTATATTGTGTGTGGAAAGCAGATTCCTATCGTAATACACACACAGTGCAGAAAAATGTCAGCCGTGTACACTCACACACACACACACACACACACACACACACACACACACACACACACACACACACACACATATCCACACACACACACACACACACATATCCACACACACACACACACACACACACACACACACACATATCCACACACACATTGGGGACCGGGTGTTTCACTTTGTCTAGCAAACCCCCTCTCAGGTCCCTGTTACTTCACTACTTGCTCTCAGTGCAAAAGTCACCACGTCCGCACAACTTAGGGTAGGATTTGTTATTGTCTTCACACAAACAGATCAACGGTCAAAAATGTTGCTTTGTGCTTCTATTGTAGAAATCATTTTCTGGTGGTGATGTCAATTTATTCCACTACAAATATTAAATCACTCGGAATGTTTTATTGTTAGTAGTATAGAATGTAAGTAGTATGTATAAGTATATGATAATATATACTAATGAGAGTCTTGGTCTATCTTATGTATGTCATGTCACCTAAAATAAGTCAAACAGAGATAGAAAGTGAGGAAGAGTGAGAGAGTGATTGAGAGATACAAAGTGATGTGAGTGATGTGTGTTTGTGTGTGTGAGTGTCTGTGTGTGCTTGTGCGTACACCTTAAATCTGCCAGGCTCCTAAACTTTGGCATGATGTCTGTAGCTTGTGGAGTGTGGGGGTGTGTGAGAGGGTCTGGTATATGTGTGTGTGTGTGTGCCTGTGGATGGACATGCCAGAGTGATTGTGTATGTGCACACACGTATGTGCGTGTGTTTATTGCTTGTGTGTGGATCCTTTCCTCTTTTCATCAGCAGGCTGACTAAGCAGTCAGTGTGTGTGTGTGTGTGTGGGGGGGGGGGGGGGATTTGTGGAGGGGGTGAGAACGGTCATGTGTAATATGTGGGATTCAAAGTGACCTGCAGTCTGTTGCAGTCTGTAAATGTCATTAAGGAGCAGGTAGGGGTTAGGAGGCATCTTGCACTAGGATGCCTAAAGGTTAGACAGACTGCAGACATTGGAAATGGAACCCAGAACCTTAACCTAACCACTACAAGAATATCCATCTATGGTCTACAGGGAGTTATTATATGGATTTAATAGTTGTCCTGCTTATACATAACTGTAGTGGCAAGTCTGAATACTAATGCTATCTGAATATTAAGTGGATTGATTCAATAATACTTTAGTCTTCTGGGTCTGGTTCCATGTGCTCTTAGGTACTCCCCCCCCCCCCCCGCAGTACTATATTGTAATGCAGCTCAACCCGAAGCAGAAGCAGGGTGATTTATGGTGATGTCACCACCTCACCTGTTCCGGAACCTCTGTGGGTTTTGGAACAGTCTGTGGGTCAACAACTATTGGAGAAAAAAAAAGCTATTGCTGATATTCAGACAATAGTGTGTGTGTGTGTGTGTGTGTGTGTGTGTGTGTGGGGGGGGGGGGGGGGGGGGGGTAGTGTATAAGTACACACATGTGTGTGGGTGTGTGTACGTGTGTATGCGTGCATGCGTCTTTGTGTGTGTGTGTGTGTGTGTGTGCGTGAGCATGCATTCGTCTGCGTGTGTGTGTGTGGGTGCGTGTGTGTTTGCGTGTGTATACGTGTGTTTTTTTGTGCACGTAAGCATACAGCGTCCGTGTGTAGTATGGTCCAAAGAAAACTGACTCAGCAGAATTGACTGCGGATTGCAGAGCAGTACAATGCTGTGCACTCTCACACATGCACACACACAGACACACAGACACACAGACACACACACACACACACACACACACACACACACACACACACAGGCACCACATACCTTGTGAATGTATCTAGTGATCGACTCCTCGCACGCTCTGTCGCTGTTCCTTCAGAGAGAGAGTGGGAGAGACAAACAGAGACATATAAATAAAGGAAAAGAGAGAGAGGAGGGAGAGAGAGAGAGAGAGACTAACGGCAGAGCAGTGAAAGGCAGAGCTTGTTCAAAACGAGAATGAAGAGAGAGAGAGAGAGAGAGTATGAACGAGTTGAGTGAAGCGACAGATAGTTACAGTTCTACAGATCGATAGAATATAGAAAGATAGAGAGCGAGATGGAGAGAGAGATAGACTGAGATCTATAGAAAGATAGACTGCTAAACAGTCCGTGGATAGATAGACAGACAGACAGACAGACAGACAGACAAATAGATGCATAGATAGATAGACAGATAGACAGATAGATAGATTGATAGATTGATAGAGAGAAGGAGAGAGGGATGCGTTGGAAGAGGAGGAGATCTCCCGCTCAGGGGAGGAAGGAAGAGGAGGATGAGGAGGAGAGGAAGACCTCCGAGACCTCCTTTTCTGTTCCCTTCTTCCGAGGTACCCCGGCATGTGTGTGTGTGTGTGTGTGTATGTATGTCTGTGTGTGTGTGTGTGTGTGTGTGTGTATGTGTGTGTATGTGTATGTGTGTGCGCGCCCGCATGACACCATTGATAATTGTTTAATCTATTATATGTGTGCGCATGTTTGTGTGACTCAGCACATGTCACCGTGTGTGTGTGTGTGTGTGTATGTGCGTGTGTGTGCGTGCACGCCCACATGACACTATTAATACTTTTATCAATTATATGTGCGCATGTTGGTGTGACTCAGAACATGTTGCGCCTTGTGTGTGTATGTATGTATGTATGTGTGTGTGTGTTTATGTGTGTGTGTGTTTGTTACATGCATGTAGGAAGACCATGTGTTTGTGTACATGGTTTCAAGTGTTTTGGCGTACGTGCGTGTTTTTGATCTGGTAAGTGTGTGTATGTCACACGTTTTGTCACAAATCATATATAGATCCTTTGGAATCATAATGTGTGTACGGTGTGTGTGGGTTTGTTATTCTGTACTTATCAATATCAACATCAATAGCATAGAGGTATTGATCTTAATTGTGTGTTGTCTGTACATCAATATCCACAATGCCATTGCTAGAATCTTTCCGAAAAATGTCACGAAACATAATTTATGATCTTCTGGGGAGATGTGATGTGAAATGTGTTATTTAGTGCGTGAAGGAATAATCATTGCATGGCAGTTATGGTGACTGTGATGTTGTAGCATTTACTGTATTATTTCTCGTCTTCCTTCTATGCTAACTTTAAATAAGATAAGCTTTAGTGTAAGTAGAATATAGGATTATAGATATATTTTCTGTATTTATTTGTATTGCAGTTTTAACGCTTATTTAAATGTGATTTTCCCATCTAAGATGAATACAGTTCAGTCCGACCATATACGATAGGCTAAGTTCAGATAAGTACGTACAAATAAGTTAAGTTAAGAACAGATATAAGATTAAATATACCACCATTAATCGAATAGTAGTAGTAATAGTAATGAATTCTAATGGGGAACAGAACACATTTCTAATAAGATGGGCGTTGTTTATTCCAGATAGGAAATAACAGGGTTAGGATGTGATGATGGCCTCACGGGTATAGAGAGAGACAACAACAGGCTGATGCTTGTTACAGACAGACTTTGTAGCCCCCCCCCCCCCCCCCCCCCCCCCCCCCCCCCTCCC
>JACYXH010000783.1:2292500-2300000 GCA_026745465.1 Lota lota
TGTGTATGTGTGTGTATATAGGTAGACCAGGGGTCAGGCTAGTTTAGTGTGTATTACGGTGTTTGACTCCCAGCCAAAAAGTTATAGGTTCTGTCCCCAAAGTCCAGTCTACCTGTAGTCTTAGAGTAAGATGCTGTTGCTTCATGACATATTTCAGATTTCACTGTGAGTCACTTTGGATAAAACTGTCTACTAAATATCTAAATAGTATGTGAATCTGTTTCATTTAGAGTAGAGCATACAACTGGAAGAGAGAATGAACACAGAGAGCATGTAGGTTTCTTTGACTTGACAGACAAGCTGCTAGCTAGTAAATTAATAACTATTAAACTAATGGATTGACAGGCAGACAGACAGACAGACAGATAGACAGAGGGCTCACTTGGAACAAGTGCTTAGGTTCCCAGGGGACTTAGGTTCCTATGGGCCACCCACTGTCTCTTAAAGGCTATAGTTTGGATCATGTGCTTTCTGTCGTGTGTGGGAAATTTGTTCAGACGTTGTGATAATCCTCCACACACACCTTCAGTATGTTTTACAATTGCATCAAATCATAGATATATATATTTATATGTACATATAGTTTCAATAATGTATATATTATTTAATATATAATTTATGCTGGTCTTTATTGAATGGATTGAATACATTTTATTTTATTTTGTTGTTTGTATGCACTGTTGTGACTGAAAAAGGTTGACTTATTCTCTTGGAAAGATCTTCCTATATAATCGCTTTTCAGCAGAATTCCTCCAATTTCAGCAGCTTTTCTGAATATTAAGAGCAGAAACTGAGTAGATAATACACAGTGGGTCAGGTGTTCAGAGAGAGATATTATCCAACGTTCTGGTAATCTTTCCTCCAATTAAACAAACACACTGTGGGTGTTCAGCTGCCATTTTGTTCGACCTCTGTCTCTCTGGCTCCGCTCCTCCTCTCCCACTCCTCTCTTTCTGGTCCTCTCCTCGTCATTTCCCTCTCTTCTACTCGATCCCTATGTCCTCTCTCCTTTTTCAACTCTTCTATCCGTCTTTCCCTCCCTCTTTTTCTCTCCCTCCCTGTTTAGCCCTCAGCTACACTAATAACGTTCATTCAACATAAAACTGACTCCCTCTCTCACTCTCTTCTTTAATCTTTCTCTCATTTTCTAATTTACGCTCCCTCCTTCCGACCAATCTTATTCCGTCTTCAACAGTCTGTTGTATTATCTTTCGCCCTTCTCTCTCTTTTCCTCTCTGTTCATTTGTCCCCTTTTCCTCCTCTCATCTGCTTTCACTTAAAAATGTCAAACCTCATTTTGCCTGAGTGTGTTTGTGTGTGTGTGTGTGTGGGTGTTTGTGTGTGACATTGTCTGTCCTTGCAGTATCTTCCAAACCAAATACATGGTGGTAAACTGTAGTAAACAAATAAAATATACTGTGGAAATTTAATATATAGGATCACAGTTACCTTGGTGATATCTACTCCTAATATTATATTTATGGTTGCGTGCCGTGACATTTTGTATTCAGTATGCCCTTTACAATAATTTGTGTGTGTCTGCGATGTGCGTGTGTGTGTGTTTGTATTGAGGGCTGTCTGCTGAATAATTCTGTGTTTCTGTGTTTTTAGAAAGAGAGAAAGAGAGAGAGATAAATTAAGAGCGAGAGAGAGAGAGAGAGAGAGAGAGAGAGAGAGAGAGAGAGAGAGAGAGAGAGAAAGCGAGAGAGAGAGAGAGCGAGAGAGAGAGAGAGAGAGAGAGAGAGAGAGAGAGAGAGAGAGAGAGAGAGAGAGAGAGAGAGAGAGAGAGAGAGAGAGACAATGGTTATTGTATAAAACCAAGTGGTCCTTCTGGGATTAATAAAGTCTGGTTTGACTTTGCCCCCCCCCCCCCATACCTCCCTACTCACCCTCCCATTCCCTCCCAACTTTCACCATCTTCTGTGTGTTTTTGTGTGTTTGTGTGCGGCATTGATGTGGGATGTTTCTCTCTCTTCTCTCTCTCATTCTTTCTCTCTCTCTCTATCTCCCCCCCTCCTTTCTCTATCTCTCTCTCTACCCTGTAACCATGACTAAATATGTCAGATTAATTCTATTTTAAACATTATAGTCTGGGAGATGTATTTGGTCTCTGTTGCTGGGTCTGGGTCCAAATCCCAATGTCTCCAGTCTAGCTGTAAATATGACCCCTAACCCCTACCTGCTTCATAATGACCTGTCTCTGTATTCACTGTCTAGCCCCTACATGCTCCTTAATGACCGGTCTCTGTATTCACTGTCTAACCCCACATGCTCCTTAATGACCTGTCTCTGTATTCACTGTCTAACCCCTACCTGCTCCTTAATGACCTGTCTCTGTATTCACTGTCTAGCCCCCACCTGCTCCTTAATGACCTGTCTCTGTATTCACTGCTCTTTCAAGCTGTGTTGTAACTGTATTCACTGTAAGTGTCTTTTGATAAATTAATTGGTAGGCTGCACTGTTTGAGTGACCACTCTGTTACGGCTAATTGTAATTACCAAAAACATTTTGTTCTAGTTTAAACATAAATAGTAATTTTTACTTGTATCTTATCTAAATGGTTTGATAGGAAGTTAAGTGTCAAGCTCTTCCAGCTCTCTTTGCACTGGTCCTCAGAGGCTGTCATACTATGGTTAGCCTGCAGGTCTTACTCCTTACCCAGCCCTGGGTTAAGAAAGTGTTCACATTATCTTCTTTTTCAACTAGGCTAGCACTGACTTTTCGGGGCTTACTCCAGAGGCGCGTGCCAGTGTGAATCAGGGCCAAGAGTTAGAGGCTAGACAACTCCTACCCGCCAACTACAATGTAGGTAACAATGTTCGTGTGATGAGGCAGAAGAACCATTGGAACGTTTGTAGCCTGTGGATATAGGTGTGAACGCGTGCGCTTAGCTCTGGGCCATCAGTAACTTGCGTTAACTTGGTTCATGTAAGCCCTGGGCTGTCCTAGCCTTGGGCTAACATAAGCCGGGCTCTGAGCAGTGAGCAGTGTGAAAGCCCGTGGAGTGTTTCTTGTTGCGATGACCGATTATCTACACTATGGAGGAATGTGTGAGACCCAGACCCTCCTCTTGTGACAACCACCCCAAGGAATCTACTGATATGTTATTTTCAAGGCCAAGGCCAATATTTTGTCATCACAGAAACCGATTTTGGACCGATATTAATTTACAGCAAATAGTAGTGAAATTCACCTGCATTAAATAAAGTTAAATTCCGGGGAAGTGGACATTGGAAAGATTTATTCAACATTATGTGAGGAGGGGGGCGGGGGGTGAATGTGTGAGCAACCTTGTGGGAGGGAGGAACAAGAAAGATATTTTCTTGCACAATCGTCAGATTTCTTCACATTTAATAAGACTACTCGCATACTTTTAGGATTGTGCCCAAAACAAATAAACTTACTTGACTTGTTATGATAGATAGCAATGGTGATGTGAGATGATGAATGAGACTTCAAGGAGGAAGGAGATATAAAAGTAAAAGTAAGATCAAAGCATTAGCCAGCATTTCCTCTGGCCTTGTGTGATCTATTATACACACATTTTCCCCCTTGTGGCCAAACACGCACATACACACACACACACACACACACATACGCACATAGTATGGGACATGAACCAGGGTTACATAACAGATGTTCTAATGAAAGCTGATCTCACTTCACACAACACACACACACAAACACACACACACACACACACACACACACTCACAGATCTCTCTCCCGAGATCACCACTATCACGGTAAACTATGACATCATTACTTTGTCGAAGGACTATGAAATACATAACTCACTTCTAGTCAGTCAGAACACAAGCTTGACTTGGACCGTGTGCTTGTTTGTTTAATAAGGACGGTACTTTACTAACTTTAATCTGATAGCGCTAGTCTGCCAGTATGCTAGCATCATTATGCTAGGTACTGTCTGCCGGATGCAACATGCCAGCTGCAGTATTTTAGAGTCAAATGTCTAGCTTCAGTATGCTTCCTTCACTTCGCTATTGTTAGTCTGCAAAAACAGGATTTTTGTGGGGACGACCTTGAGGTGAGAGTCGGAAGGTCGTTTGAAAGGTCAGTTGTAACACAAGTAGTATACGCGCTGCTCTATCGTCCTATTAAAAGTAATAGCAGCAACCCTATCTCCTATATATTGAAATATTTGTACCCATTTAGCAGACACTTTTATCCAAATTGCCGTACAGTGAACTCAGATGTAGTCAGTAAGGTGCAGGGAGGGGTTAGAGGGCATCTTGCTCTAGGGTGCCTTCAAGTGGACTGAGGATCAAGACCAACAGCCTTTGGGCTTGGAGTGGAGCACTCTGTCCCGGATCAGTATGTGTTTCCTGACTGCGGGAAGTCAGATGAGGTGAAGAGAGGCGTGTTATTTCCTCTAAGCTCTCTCAGATGTTGGTATCAGACCTCCCACTAGTAATCTCCTCCCAGGAGCCTGCAGGCTTGCAGTTTTAATACACCCATGCTGGGAGCGCGTGCATACTTTCACACGTGGACACGGCGCACACATATATGCAAACAACCGAATACATAGGCTGTATGCACTAACACACACACATACCGTGGAGAGAGGGATACTTACAGTACATTGAAACGCACCCCTAACCCTACACACACACTGATGTGTGCAATGCATACTAAATGAATAACACGTATAAAATATACACACACACACACACACACACTCAATGTATACAGACTCACTTAAAAGCAAATACAAAATACCCCTATGAACATATCAACATGCACACAGGCACACACACACACACACACACACACACACACACAAACACACACGGACACGCAGACCCAGACGCAAACACACACGTGTGCACATGTGCACACACACAAACATTGAAGACAGAATCAACAAGGTCATGTCAAGTACAGTTAAGATCAAAGAGCTAGTTAATACACTATTGGTATATTTCAGTGTCTTTACACCACCAGTGAAAAATAATAAATTGTTTTGTTGTTTTTGGTCCACATGATATAAATAAGTGCAATTATAAGGCTGACTAATATGTGTACTGCTAATGACCAGAATGTAAATGACTTTACACGGACCAGTAACCACTCGCTCACTAATGTGTTAGCTTAGCTTCAGGGTTAGCACGCTACGCTTCCTCAGACTTCCACTGAGTCGAGTACTGCAGTTCAAACTCATCAGGAGAAAGAGCGGGATAATCTAGTGCCTAGGGCAGGGGTCAGCAACCCGTGGCTCTTCCAACCAAAATAAACTTCACATCCTACAACTACAATTTTCATAAATGCAGCAAACTATTGGCTGTTAGTTATTTTATATGTAGTATAACTACATATCAAACTTTATGCGCTGTTATCTTCATTTTAGGGGTCAAATCGGTTTTGTGGCTCCAGATTAATTTTAATTGGTGGGAGAGGGACCATAAATGGCTCTTTTGATAGTGAAGGTTGCAGACCCCTGGCCTAAGGTGTTGGACTCCCAGCCGAACGGTACTTTGTTCGAACCCCAACGTCCACAGTCAACCTGTAGGGGTCCTTGTGCAATGCTCCTTCATGAGATTTTTGTAAGTCTGTATTTGAGCTAACAAAGTTAGCTAAAATAGAGTTACCTATTTGCAAGCAAAGGTTTTAAAACAACAAGTCAGAACGTGTCTCTCTCCATCAAGTCTTACCCCTCTTCTCTCCATCTGTCTCTCTCCCTCCCTTTTTCAAAGCCTTCTTTCACCCTGTTGCCTAGTCCCTCCCTCCCTCCCTCCCTCCCTCCCTCCCTCCCTCCCTCCCTCCCTCCCTCCCTCCCTCCCTCCCTCCCTCCCTCCCTCCCTCCCTCCCTCCCTCTCTCTTTCTTCCTCCACTCTCCCTCCCTCCCTCCCTCTCTCTTTCTTCCTCCACTCTCATTCCCTCCCTCCCTCCCTCCCTCCCTCCCTACCTCCCTCCCTCCCTCCCTCTATAGTTCTCTCTCTCTTAACTCACTGTGTAGTAAAGCAGTCGTAGTACTAGTTGTAGTAGTTACTTTGACTTGGAAGATACAACCTGAACAGAACAAGTAGGCTCAGGTACTGTAACTGTACGTGTGTGTGTATGTGTGTGTGTTTGTGTGTGTGTGTCATGATGAACTGTACTCTGTATTACATGGTGCACTGTAATCATTTGTAACCAGTTTTGTTTGTGTTAGCTGATATTTTCATAAACGGATCTCCAGTAGGTAGACAGCAGTTGTTGGTGTCCTGTATTCACCTTCTAGTATGGTTTTACATACTTAAGTTGTCTTACCATAATCAGACAGCAAGTCCTTAATACCAGGTGCTGTTATTGACTTGGACCATGGCTTCATTGGAGTATGTATTTATTTTGAAACAATCTGTAATAATTCCGAAACAATAGTTACTTTGTAAAATAATTACTTACATTGTTGACTTGTATAAACACATTCCCTGGTGTCTTTTGCAAAGTACATGACTTGTTCAGAAGGAACTATTTAAGCTGTATTCCAATCTATTCTACTCTGTTATTATTGATTTTATTGCAGTCATACTTTTTCAGCTGTTTCAATTCTATTTCTAATTATATTCTTGATTCGGGAACTTTTTCTATTATTTTCCTTTCTATATACTTTTGGAGCTGTTTCTATTCAATTCAATGATATTCCATTGTATTATAATCTGTTCTATTGTAATCTCCAGAGTCTCCGGGACATAAATTCCTGTCCCATGCGCAGCATACTGAAGCCGCAGAATGTTTCTGTATCGTATGAAACGAGTCCAACTGGTTCTGCCTCATTCTCAACCCTCAAAGTTCTATTTTTCAGAAGCACCAAAATGATTTTAGCCGCTAAACAACTAGGCACGGCTTTGAAAGAGAGAGAAAAGGAGACGGAAGTGAATGGACGTGAAGGTAAAACTGACTTGTTTGCCTTGCTCTGATCACCTGGTTTCCTTCCAATGCCCGGGTGGAATTGTTTGGCGGGCTGTTGACCCAAGGCGGTGCCTTGCATGCCCGTGAGACCGCTGGAATTAAAGCAGTGTGACTCAAGACTAAAGATAGAGAGACAATTCACATCACCAGCGCATGACTAGAAGTGGAGGGGGAGAGGGGAGGAGCAGGTGAGATTCAGGGAGAGAGAAAGAGGGGAGGGAGGGATGAGGGAGGAGAGAAAAGGGAAATGATGAGAGAAAGAGTGGAAATAGAGGTGGGAGAGAGATAGAGGGCAGAGGGGTGATATAAAGGAGGAGAGAGAGTCGGGGGAGAGCAAGGGGAGAGATGGGGTAGGCAGGGTGATGAAGGGGAGACAGAAGGGGAGTGTGAAGGGTGTGAAAAGAGGGGGAGCAAAAGGAGAGAGAGGAGATGGAAAGAGAGGCGATAGAGGTGGGAGCGATAGAGGAGGAGGGGAGGTGGGAGATGGTGGGGTGATGAATGTGAGAAAGTGACATTTTCTCATCCTTGGTTGGTCTGTTTCTCTCTAACTCTAGCAGCTGCTGCCACAGCTGCATCGCAAATTGGGA
>JACYXH010000783.1:2305000-2317500 GCA_026745465.1 Lota lota
GTGTGTGTGTGTGCCATCCATCTAGCTTAGCTTCACCACAGGATGGAATGCACACACAGCCCATGCACCGCTGCTCAACATTTGACCTTGGACGTGTTCAGCATCACCGGCATTGAGATGCATGTCTGCATGGCCGCAGGATAGTGGTGTCAACGCTGGGATCAGTCTGAGGCAGAGCGTCAAGCTGACAACACAAGTCAGAACATGCCCCGTTTCTGTGACGTTCCAAGTCAAATTGGATTGGATTTCTTGATTTGCGATAACGAGTGTCGGAGTAAATGCGAAGGGTGCTCATCCATATTGGGTACTGATCAATGTCTTCAAATCAGTTGAAATCGATATGATCCCTGCTCGGACTGCTATGTCCACCATCTTGGGTTCGGTCAGATGGTGACACAGTTCCATCAGTCGTGTCCATTTCTGGTGGCTCTGTGGCTCAACCATGCTGGGGCGCTAACCACGTAGGCTTTACACCTTGTAGCAACCCCTTGTTCGATTCCCACCCGCGGTCCTATGCTAAACGTCAATGACTCCCTCTTCCAACCTACTTCCCTGTCATAACTTGTCTGTCCTATAAAGAAAGCACAAAATGCTCCAATCCAAATCCATAAACATCAACACGGACTTTCTCCTCCTGTTGACAGTTCACATGCAGGTGTTGCTGTTGATCAAATGAAGACAGAAGTTCTACATTGTTGTGAAAATGGAATACATTCCGTCGAAACAATCAGATTGGTTGGATGGCTTGGGAGTGTGGCAATCTTTCTGTGGTCACAGTCGGGTGGAAAACTTGATTGCAAGGTTACCATAGTGATTGGTTCCATATTTAGGGGTTGAATGCATATCTTCTTCTGTTTTTGCTCTTTTTTTTTACTGTCACGGACGATGAAACCCTATTTCCAAAGAATTGGACAAACATAACAAAACAACACCAAATAGTTACAAATTCAACAATGATAATATACAATATTATATCCATATATCTCTCTCTATATTCTATGTTCTATCCGTCCTGTATCTCCCCATCTTGTACACTCTAACCTCGTGTCCTCGCTCTATCACGCCCCTCTTCTCCTCTGATCTCTTCTGATGTCTCGTCTTTCATTCTCTCCCTCTATCTCTCTCTCCGTCTTTGTGTCTATTTCTTTTTGCCCAATTTGTTATCTCTTAATTTTATGCTCCACCTCTTCCCACACTTTGCCTCACAATCCTCCCCCTGCGTCGATCATTTATCCTCTTCTCTATTTCTTTCCATCTCTCTTTTTCAGTTTTCTCATTCACTTACACACCGTCTGGCTTCATTCATGTTTTTTCACATCAATGACATCATCGAGAGCGAGAGACCGGACGAGGGAGAGAGAGGGAACGCGCGCGAGAGAGAGAGAGAGAGAGAGAGAGAGAGAGAGAGAGGTTAAAACACAGGGAGGGAGCGAAGGAGAGAGAGACAGACCATGGCTGCTGTTTCCATGGCAACCGTAAAGGTGTTAAAGCAGGTCAATCAAATGTCGGTTGCCGTTTTGCCGATGACTAAAAAGGTGTGTGTGTGTGTTTGCGTGTGTGTGTGTGTGTGTGTGTGTGTGTGTGTGATGTTACTTGTTCATTCAAAAGCATGCCCATTCATTATTGTGAGTATGAGTGTTTACGAATGAGTTAGTATGTGTGCTGTGCGTGTATTTGTGTGTGCTTGTGTGTGCTTGTGTGTGTGTGTGTGTGTGTGTGTGCTCGTGTGTGTGGGCGTGTGTGTGTGTGTGTAATGGGGTAACCCTTGGCACATACAAACTAAATGAAGAGCTTGTTAATACATTATTCCCTCCCTCTAAACAGCCAGCTATATAGTCTGACACACTGCGTTGTTTTCAGGCACGATACCGTCGGAACATTTAGCTTCAGTCTCAACAGAGGATGTACTCCTACCAGGCTAGCAGCAGGCTAACAGTCAGCTAATACCAAACTGGCACCAGGCTAATAGTAGGAGAGGAAGGGTGGAAGGAAAGAGGGCGGGGCCTAGAGACAAAGACCATGGTAGGGAGAGAGAGGTAGAGAGAGGTAGAGAGAGGCAGAGCGAGGGGTCAAGGTGGAAGGGATGAGGTGAGGAAGTTAAGCGAGGTCGATAGAAGATGGAGGAGGGGAAGAGTGAGGAGGTGAAGGTCTGTAATGATCTGGGGGAGGAGGTGAGAGGGTGAGAAGGAGGACGGGTAGAGGAGGAACAAGGTGAGGAGGTAGGGAAGGAGCTGGGAGTCGAGAAGGTGAGGAGTACCGAGGGGGGAGGTGAGTAAGGAGGTGGTGGGTGATTACAGTACGTCATGTGTTTGTGTTTTATGATGATGTCACGGTCGTCACTCGTGGAGCCAGTAGTGTGTCGAAACACACAGACACACACACCAACACCCACACACAGGAAGAGGAAAGAAAAGGAGGGCAAAAGGAAGGCATCAACTTCCTCTCTCTTCCTTCCTCCCTCTCTTTTCACACTATTTAGCTACATGCGTTCCCTGCCTTCTCTCTCTCTCTCTCTCTCTCTCTCTCTCTCTGTCCCACCAACCTTTTTCTTTCCTCTCTTTCCACACTGGTATTTTTCCAACCTTCTTTCTCCTTGCCTGTTCTCTCTCTTAGTCCTCTCTCTGTTCTCTCTCTCTCTCTCCCTCTTTCTCTCTCTCCCCGCTGATATGTCTGCAGTCTCCTGCGTTCTTCCAAGTCCATTCTTACTTCTCTCCTGACATTCCCCCTCCGTCTGGAGTTCACACGTGTTGGCATCGGGAATACCAAGGGAGCGGGAGCTGGCAGTGGGGCGGGCGAAATTAAAGGGAATTCATAGGAAAAAACATGGACACGTTTCTGGAAATGCATTGGATCAGACCTGGTAAGAGATTGGATATATTTTGGAATTTGAACTCTGTCTTTAACTCTCAAAGTGCTTCTGGTTTTATCGGTTGCTGTGAGTGGGAACGGTCCCTTTTGGGAATGGTTGCATTTTGGGAGTCTGCACTGGGAATTTATTGGGAACGCTGTGCAATAGCGTAGTGTAATCTCTTCAATTATTAGTCCGGGGTCCGGAACAGAGCGATCCAGCAACGAACCCCGGACCGGGACGGCTCCCACGGCGACGCGGAGCGTTCCGGAATGTTGACATCATTAGCGGCAACGTGACCACGGCCTAGGGTATTTAACACGGCTCACTTGCATGTACGTGTCTCCATGCCAATGGGTGTAGCATGGGCTATTAGCCTGTGTGTGTGTGTGTGTGTGTGTGTGTGTGTGTGTGTGTGTGTGTGTGTGTGTGTGTGTGTGTGCGTGTGTGTGTGTGTTCAGAGTCATACTATGATAACGTGTGGTTGCTTACAATCTTCACACACTGGTGTCAACTTGCCCCAAGTTCAGCTGGGGTCATCATAGTGTGTGTATGTGTGTGTGTGTGTGTGTGTGTGTGTGTGTGTGTGTGTGTGTGTGTGTGTGTGTGTGTGTGAGAGAGGGAGAATGATAAAGGAATGCAAGAATAGCCACACACACACACACACACACACACACACATTTTGACTAGTTGCTGAAAGTGCAGTTTGTCTTTAGTTTGGATTATATAACTGTTTGGTTTCTACGCATTCTAATAGAGCATCGTTATAATGACCACACACACTCACACACACACACACACACACACACACACACACACACACACACACTCAAACACACACACACACACACACATTCAAACACACACACACTCAAACACACACACACACACTCACACGCACACACACACACACACACACACACACACTCAAACACACACACACACACACACACGCACACACACACACACACACAAACACACACACACACACACACACACACACTCAAACACACACACACACACACACACATGCTTGGTTTCTGTTTCCAGCCATCTCCACCACAGTAAGGAAAATGGCACACAGGAATGTACACACTCCAGATACAGCCACAGCTTGTATTCTTCATGCACTGCAATGTAACCCATGTTTATTTCTATAGCACTCTCTATCACAGTTAGTGTCTCCAAGGGTCCCCACAAGCACACATTAGACCAGGCCCCTCTATCTCAAGGTCCTCATATGGTTAGGAAACCACAAACACACTTCTTCCATGGTCCAAAGCAGGTCCAAAGCATGTCCAATGCTAAGGCCGAAATGTGAAAGGGGTTTTGTTAACAGTTTACAGTTTCAAATTTGTCTATATTTTTCCGTTGACAACTTCATCATGCCATGATGTCATCAACAGTCGTTGTGGGGATGAAATATATGATGTGTCTATGTGAAATAGCCCAAAAAGAGGTTGTTTTTAACATGAACTGATATGTTGAACATTTGTACATCATAGGTTTTGTGTATTGAGTCCAGAAGAGAAAACGAAAGGGAGCAAACAACCCACGAACATTTATACAGTTTTACAATTCTAATGTATCATTCTCTGTCTCTCTCTCTCACTCTCTCCATCTCCCTTCTTTGTCTTTGACATTCCCCATCTGTTTCTTTTTTTTTATGAATTATCGAGACGGACTGGAAATCAATCAATCCAGTCTCATTTCATGTAGATGAGTTTTCTAAAAGTAGCTTTTCATTATTTATGGACCCATTGCAGTCCATTCCGATAAGTCGATTCCGGTCTGCTTGTAAAGTCTGGTCCGGTATAATCCTGTCCAGTTGACTCCGGTCAACTGGAATCGGTTCTGTACTGCAGTCCATTCGAATCAAGACGGATTTCCTCCAGTCCGGTTGAATTCCACCTTTTGGACTTTGGTCCAATTGAATGCAGTCGGGTTGAATCCAGTCCACTGAAATGTTCTCTTCCGGTCTTTGTGCAGATTGTCATGAAGAGATTGAGGGCTTGCTCAGAGAGAGGGGTAGAGGTGACACTGATGTGGAGTAGGAGAGGACATGATGTAAGGTCATTGGGGGAGATGGAAGTGGGTGGGGGAGAGAGATAAAGAGAGAGCGAGGGCAGAGAGACAGCACCTTGCTGTCCGTGTTAGATAATGCGCTGAGTTATGCTAATTGTGCAGATGTTTGTCGTGTCAATGATAAGCTTGAGTGGAATTGATTTGTTGTGGTGTGTGTGTGTGTGTGTGTGTGTGTGCGTGCGTGCGTGCATGCGTGTGAGTGTGCACGTGTGTGTGTGTGTGTGTGTGTGTGTTGAGTACACTGTATATATAACCACATCCAGTCCTCTTCAGCTGGTTTCTGTCCCACAAAGATTGCACGTTAATGCAGTTCTTGTCTAACTGATTCCGCACAATTTACACTTTTAATACTACTACTAGTGCTACCACTACCACTATACTGCTATATACTTCTATATATTAGAGTTGAATACTTTTAATACTACTACTAGTACTACCACTACCACTATACTGCTATATACTTCTATATATTAGAGTTGAATACTTTTAATACTACTACTAGTACTACCACTACCACTATACTGCTATATACTTCTATATATTAGAGTTGAATACTTTTAATACTACTACTAGTGCTACTACTACTGTACTGGTACAAACTGCTATATAGTAGAGGAGTATTTTGAGACTGTATGTATATGTGTATGTATGTTTGTGTTTGTGTGTGTGTGTGTGTGTGTATTCAGCCTTAAGGTGGTCTGTGCAATTTCATGTCACAAATGGAGCTAATCTCTCTCCCACACACACAAACACACACAGACACACACAGATACACACACACACACACACACACACACACACACACATATATATACACACACACATTACTCATAGCCTGTAGCCGAAATGTGACCCTAATGAGTGACAGAGTAGAAACACAGTATTTACTGACCTGGTATCGGCCAATCATAGCCAGCCCAGCTGGTCACATGGGACCCCTATGACAAGGTTAACTGCTTGGACTACAAGAAGCACTGCCAAAACAAACCAGCCTCACACAACCGTCATGTAAATGCTGATAAGACGCCTCTGGGAATTGTAGTCCATTTCCCTCCGGCCTTGTGTGAGATCATTTTGAATGTTGAGTCTGAACAAACAGGATGTGTTGATCTTGTGATGTATGTTTCTGTTGTTGACTTTATAAAGAACACATAAATCAAAGTTGGGCTTGTACATGAGTATGCATAATGGGATTTTTTGTTGCCGATTCTTTGCCATTTTGAGATGCCTTGAGAGAGAGTTGAAGTATATCTTAGGCCAATCAAAACTTTATTTTGCCATATCTCGCATGAGAAACACTGTTTCAAACACAACAATGTCTCCCAATAATGACAAACAATTTCACGATTAATCACTAAACAATGAACAAAACACCATTGCTACCAATAACATTCCTATGCTCCTATGCTTCCGAAATGAAGGCGGTCATTGCGATGTGGCGTCACGATGTACCAGCCCTACACACGATAAAAATTAAAAGAACGACAGAACTACTAATTTGATAACGATAGGGGGGGACAACTTATTAGTAAGTAAAACACAATTAGACCTTCTATGGTGCATCAACAGATATTAACATTAGTACCAATTGTATTGTACATTTGAAGAGTATAGTAGAGAGCCTGATGGATGTGGGCAGGGACAACACAACAACCAAGTTTAGTTTAGTTTCAATCAGATCAAAACCCTGAGTGAGCTTTGTTGTGTGTTGTGTACATTGCACGGTGTAGACTCTCTCACACGTCTCTACGTGTTTCTTAGCGTTTTCCACTTGTTAATGTTAAAGGCAGTCAGTTGGTTTTGTTTGAATTAAAGTTAAAATGATACAGTGCGAAGTGAAAGGACAGACTGTTGTTTATTACATGGTGAGAATAGGGGCGGCCATGTTGTGATCGAGTGATGAGGAGGAGAGATGACGATGAAGAGGAAACGGCTCAATGCTGGGTCTGGTTAGCGTTTAGACAAAACCGACGTTGCTATCTACTGTGGCAACTCTCTCTCTCCCGCTCTCTCTCTCTATTACATCATGTTATTGTCTCTCTCTATAATCATATATCACACAGCATGTGGGAATTAAATATTTAGCACTTTGACAGCTATGCACAAACTAACTACACTACACACAGACACACAAACACACAAACATAAAGACACACAGACACTCAAACACACAGGTGATGGCAAATAGACATAAACACACAGATACACAAACACTGACAAAAACTCACACACAGAAATATATACACACAAACACTGACAAAAACTCCACACAGAAATATAAACACACATACACTGACAAAAACTCACACACAGAAATATAAACACACAAACACAGACAAAAACTCCACACAGAACCAAACAGTGCAAAAAAGGCACACACACTGATGGACACAATTTCTAATATATACAGACAAATAAAGACACAAAACCACAGACAAACACACACACACACACACACACACACACACACACACAAAACCTTAGAAGGTGCTGAATCAGCATTGCTTCTGTCACTAATGACATCTACAGTTAGACCATGAATCAGATTGATAAATGTTGTGTGTGTGTTTGTCATTCTGTGTGTCTGTATGTAAGAATTACCGTGTGCCTGTGTGTGTGTGTGTGTGTGTGTGTGTGTGTGTGTGTGTGTGTGTGTGTATGTCTGTGTGCGTTTATCGCCCAGCGTATGCGTCAGTCTCGGCTGTGGTCGGCCATGTTGGAGACACAGATCCGATGTTCTGCTCTTCACCAGAGAGATATACGTCACCTCCTCGTGAGACGCTGTAACCAGCTCAGACAGTCTGTGACTCACACAGCTGTGTGTGTGTCTGTGTGTGTGAGTGTGTGTGTGAGTCTGCGTATCTGGGTATGTGTGTCTGTTTGTGTGTGTGGATGTTGATATCTGTTTCATTCTCAATCACCATCATTACCAGACGAAACACACGCAAACACACACACACACACACACACACACACACACACACACACACACACACACACACACAGTAGAGAATGAATATTAATCATTACTTGATGTGCCAGAGAGAGAGGCAGTGGTAGAGAGAGGGGCCATTTAATGGAGAGAGAGAGTGGTAGAGAGAGGTAAGATATAATGGAGAGAGAAAGAGAACAAGAGAAAATAAAAAGTGCAATAGCGAAAGACACAGAAGGGGCGAGAGAGATAGAAAGAGAGTGATTGAAAGAGAGAGAGAGAGAGAGAGAGAGAGAGAGAGAGAGAGAGAGAGAGAGAGAGAGAGAGAGAGGGCGAGAGACAGAGAGAGTGATATAAAAAGATTGAGAGAGCAGCAGGGTGCACAGATAAATGATGGTTGCTGTGGTCATAGATGAACTATAATGTCTGATAACACACAGTGACACACGCACATGCACACACATACACACACACACACACACGCCCAGGCACCCATCCCTTCCCACCAGTAATCATCTTCGGGATTGGGACTCCAAAATGGTTGCAACTGCGGTTAAATAGTTGTACTATTGTTCTCTACTTGGTATTTGCTTCACCATCAGACTAAACCTGTGTAACTACCAGGGTAGTTAGAGAAAATATCAGATTTTTCAAAGATGTATCATCATGTGGTTCATGTGGTTCATAAAGCCATGACCTCACTAGTTACATACATAATACATGATAATAATATGTTCGTACAAACAGATTCAGGACAGTTGTTTCCATGAGCGTGCAGTAAGATGATCTGTCCAATAGGGGCAGTGCTGAGCTGTGGCAGTAGACATACTGTTGGCTGAAGACACACACACACACACACACACACACACACACACACACACACACACACACACACACACACACACACATACTTTCGCACAAGCACAAACAAAATGTGTATGTGGGAGCAATGGTAGTGGCTTATGTAATCTCTAATGAAATGCCAACATACACAGAATGCGATTTATCTGTTAACCAGCTGGATCCTCACACCTGTGTGTGTGTGTGTTTGTGTGTGTGTGTGTGTGTGTGTGTGTGTGTGTGTGTGTGTGTGTGTGTGTGTGTGTGTGTGTTGATATCATAGAGGTGTAATTTGTAACATAGGTTATTTTAGACTTTGCACATCCCACCACTTTCTCTTTCTCCCTCTCCCTCCCTCTCCCTCCCTCTCCCTCTCCCTCTCCCTCCCTCTCCCTGTCTCACTCCCCGCTCTCTCTTTCTCTCTCTCCCTCCTCTCTCTCTCCCTCTCCCCCCTCTCTCTCCCTCTCTCTCTCTCACTCCCCCCCTCTCACTCCCTCTTCCACCTCTCTCTCTCCCTCCCTCCCTCCCTCTTCCTCCCTCTCCCACCTCTCTCTCCCTTCTCTCTCTGTCACTCCCGCCCTCCCTCCTTCCCCTCTCTATCCCTCCTCTCTGCTCTCCCATTCTTTCTCCTCTGTCTCTCTCCCTTGTCTCTAACCCCATCCCTCGCTCTCCCACTGTGTCCCCTCCCTCCCTCCCTCCCTCCCTCCCTCCCTCCCTCCCTCCCTCCCTCCCTCCCTCCCTCCCTCCCTCCCGCCCTCCCGCCCTCCCTCTCTCCCTCTCCAGCAGTATTTAATAAATGAAAACGAGCGAGGGACTTTACTTTCTGGCCTCAGGTCTACTGCTCCCTCAGCATTTGTCTTTATGTCCCTCACCTCATCGTTACTGTCCCTGCCCTCTCCCCCTGCAGGTATGGCCACAGAGCAACACATCTAACGCTGGAGACTATTATGGTCTGGCCTGGCAGCCCATCTCTGTGATTGACAGACACCGTTTCCCTTGTTGTTACGCTCATTTGTTTATATCGTCTGACATGATGTCTGTCTGTGGGGGTTTGGGTTAAGGGCGGGGGTTATCGTCGGTTCTTAAACCTTCAGCGTTTTCTTACTTGACTGACACAATCTGGAACTATTTTCCTCCAATCAGATCATGGGTTCAACTCCCTGTGTGCTTGTGTGTGTGTGTGTGTGTGTGTGTGTGTGTGTGTGTGTGTGTGTGTGTGTGTGTGTGTGTGTGTGTGTGTGTGTGTGTGAACGTTTGTCTCCAAATAGGAACAGGATCCTTCTTTTTTTGCATACCGTTCAACCCTTATACGTGTGTTGTCTTTACGTTTGAATTTCACACACTCTCTTTCTATAAGTCACATGTTTTCAACCTAGTACAATAAATAGATCACAGCTATTATCTACCCTCTCTCTCTCTCTATATATAAATATATATATATATACATATATATATATTCAGTCATTTAGCACCATTTCCCAAAGTAGCTTACAATGAATTCAGATACATGTCATTAAGGAGTAGGTAGGGGTTTAGTATTTTAATAACAAAAATAAAAAATAAATAGTAATCTCAAAGTACAGAACATGCAAGAAGAGCTAAAGCAATAAAACGCTAACTAGTAACTAACTTAAACAAACTAAATGCCTTCCTATATAAGAAGGTCTTTCACTTAGACTATCCTTTCCCCATATTATCTTCGTCTTGTGTTATTTTGTGGTACAGCAGGACTATAAAAGCACTAGGTTGTGATGTGATGAAGATTGGAAGACGCTTTTATTTTTCCCTGAGGGTTCGCAAGAATTAGCAATTTTCCTTCTGTAAAGATAAGTACCAGCAGGTGTATTTGCCTAGCAATTTAGCAGAATAAAGTGGTATTTTGTAGAAATTCTAAATTGATATTGACCGTAGGTACTTTCCACTTCTGAATATGGTCTTTGCTCTGTATTTAATTGATTCAGGTATGGTCTGTAGTTTACCTTTTCTCAGTTTCATATGGCAGTTTGGAGGAATTGGGTCAAATTCCCATTTTGAGTTTGATGTATGACAGTTCTTGTCCTTTTATTTCTGTCTTTTATCACTTCCTGTTTTCTTCTTTCTTTCCATTATTTACCTTTTTTGATAACCCTGCATTTCTCTCCTCCATCTCTCCATCTCTCCATCTCTCCTCTACTCATCTCTCTCCTCTCCTTCTCTCCATCTCTCCATCTCTCCTCTCTATTCATCTCTCTCCTCTCCTCTCTCTCCATCTCTCCTCTCTACTCATCTTTCTCCTCTCCTCTCCATCTCTCCTCTCTCCTCATCTCTCTCCTCTCCTTCTCTCCATCTCTCCTCTCTACTCATCTCTCTCCTCTCCTCTCCATCTCTCCTCTCTACTCATCTCTCTCCTATCCTTCTCTCCATCTCTCCTCTACTCATCTCTCTCCTCTCCTTCTCTCCATCTCTCCTCTCTGCTCATCTCTCTCCTCTCCTTCTCTCCATCTCTCCTCTACTAATCTCTCTCCTCTCCTCTCTCTCCATCTCTCCTGTCCTCTCCCTCTCTCCCTTTCTCTCCTCACCTCCCTGTAGTGCTCTCCTCTCCCTTTCTCCCCTCTCCTCTCTCCTCCCCTCTGCCTGTGTTTAATCACTCTTGGCATGGCGTATATTTTTAATGGCCGATGTAAACCTGTGTTGTAAACGTCTTGCTGAGGCAGGACAAAATGTTCCCCACTCTCTCTTCCCTGCTGAGAAGACTATCTACTCTAGTGTGTCTACTCTAGTCACGCGATGCACTAGTGTATCTATTCTACAATATATTCTAGTGTATCTACTCTAGTGTACCTAGTGTACATATTCTAGTGTACCTATGCTATTACACCTATTCTAGACTATCTATTTTAGGATATCTGTTCACATGTTTCTATTCTAGTCACTAGAATAGATGCACTAGAGTATAGTGTGTTTAGTCTAGTGTATATAGTGTGCATCTACTCTGGTGCATACGAAGTGGGTCTACTAGCGTATCTGCTCTGGTGCATCTAGTGTGTTTCTCTCTTCTGGTTCCCAAACAGCTGTTTATCTGTGAAGTAGGTCGTCTTTGGCTCTCATTAGGCTTGGCGTGCTGACGAAAAACGTTCCTCATGCCCAGACCTCTGTAAGCGATGTTCGCTCCTCCTCTCTGCTCCTCCTCCTCTCTCCTCCTCCTCTCTCCTCCTCCTCCATCTCCTCTCTCAGTGTAAATTTTCCTTGACAACAAGGTGCTTATGTAATGTGCGTCTCTGAGCATCAGATATGCAAATACTCTCCGTGTTTATTTACATGCAAGCTTCCTCTGCCTCGCCCTTCAGGTCCTTACCGCCTCCTTCCTACCTCTCTGTTTACCTACCTCTCTCTTTCCTTCCCTCTCTCTTTCTCTTTTCGTTCCTGCTCGCAAGCTCCACCTTTTGTCCCCTTGTCATCTGCCTCTCGCTCTTTTATCTCAAGGCAATTATCCCTCATCTCCTCTCTTTCTTGTTCCATTTCATTCCTTTTTGCTATTTCCCAACCGTGCCCTCTGATTCTTACTCTTTCTGCCTCTCTCTCTCCTCTTCCTCTCCATCCCCAACTCAATTGCTCTGTTCTGTATTAACGTTTATCTCTCCCTCTCTCACTCCATCCTCTCTCTCTGTCCCCCTCTCTCCCTCCGTTCATCCATCTCTCACTCCATCTCTCCATCCCTCTCTCTGTCCATCTCTCCCTCCCTCTCTCTGTCCATCTCTCCCTCATCCCTCTCTCTCAATCTCTCCATCCCTCTCTCTGTCCATCTCTCCCTCATCC
>JACYXH010000783.1:2322500-2352500 GCA_026745465.1 Lota lota
ACACACACACACACACACACACGCATAGTAATTAAGTACAAGTGACCCCGTCCCCTTTCTTAACCCTTCGTCCAGACACGCAGAGCGAGCACTCAAGCTTCACAAACACTGTGTTGTGTGTGTGTGTGTGTGTGTGTGTGTGTGTGTGTGTGTGTGTGTGGGGGTGGGTGGTTGTGAGCGTGTGTGTGTGTGTTTGTGTGGGTGTGAGTGTGTGTTTGTGTGTGTGAGTGTGTGTGTGTGTGTGTGTGTGTGTGTGTGTGGGGGTGGGTGGTTGTGAGCGTGTGTGTGTGTGTTTGTGTGGGTGTGAGTGTGTGTTTGTGTGTGTGAGTGTGTGTGTGTGTGTGTGTGTGTGTGTGGGGGAGTGTCTAGCATACCTTTACACCCCTTCCCCCCCTTCCCCTCCTTTTCCTCCATCCGCTCGCTGACCCCAGACCCTGATCTAAAGCCACCATCTCTCCTTCTCAGTCCACCTTCTGCTCTCTGCTGGAGCTCACAGACTCTCTTTCACTCTCTCTCGCCTCTGATCTGCTGCTCTGTTGACTTGCATATTACAACCATTTTGTCTTTAAACCGTTCTCTCTTGAGAGTGACACATTTTGTCAACTTGTTTTACTCTTCCTCCTCTATGCCTCCTCCTCTACTCCTTCTCCTCCACTCGTCTCCTGCTGTCTCTCCTGGCTTGGGTGTTACAACCACTATGTTTTGAAATCAGTCTGTGATCATTCAAGAAAGAATGTTTTTGCTTCATCCCTAACTGGTCTTGATTGAGCACGAGGACGTCAAGTAAGTTTCTGTGGTGAATCTTTAGTTGTTGTTCAACTTCAGTCTTTATTCACCAAATATCTTACGTTTAGTTTTTGCTTGAAGTGGTTTTAATTGTCAGTCGGCTGTTTATTATGATTCTTGGAAAATAGTGAGCCACGTTTTTTCATTTGAACATTCTAAATCTTCATGTCTGCATGTTTGATTGTTTGATAAGTGCTCTGATGTATACTCTTACTATAACCTATTAGATGTAGTTTATTTGTCTGAATAATCTGTACTCTTTCCTGTCCCTCTGCAGAAGGTCATTGACACGCACGCTTTGTATTTGATAGTTTGGAGCTTGAAACGTTAATACATCATTGACTTGTATGTGGAAACACTTGAAAAAATACAGGAATCCGGCAGCCTTTGAGCTTTTGGCTGTAGCCTCTTTGTTTACAGTGTTTTTAATCCTTTATAAACCATCTAGTCCATCTGGTTGCCCCAGTAACCAGATGGACAGATATTTGGTGGGCAAGACTGTCTGTGCTACGTGTAGCATAGCTAGTTAATTATTTTAGTTTGCAGTTAAAAAAGTCAGCATTAATGTGGAAAAAGCTACATTCATATTCATAATGAATGAATATTACTTTCTCTTGTGAGGATTGGAAATGTTTCATTAGGGCTATTTGTTGTGAACAAAGATGTATAAACTGAATGGTTTAAGAATCTGAATCAGTACCAACACATTCACTCCCCCCCAATTGGCTGTGTAATGATTGGCAGTTCAGCCAATCAGCTTCCAGCACAGTCAAACCCACAGCCGAGAAATAGAGAAATAGAGAGCGAGATTGACGGCGACACGAGAGTAAAAGAGAGCGTGAGAGGGAGAGAGATGACTTAGAGCAAGATAGACAGAGAGATGAGCGAGAGAGAGAGAGAGAGAGACTGCCTAATCACCTCCTCTTCTTCTCTAAATGATCGTCTTTGTGACGCTAGGATACAGAATCTATCTGTTCATCCCGATCTTGATTTATCCCAACACTTCCTCTCACTGATTTTGTCTTCATGCATAGGATATCTTAGTGTCCTGTCTATCTTCACTAGAGTTTATGGTTTGTTTGTTAATGGCTGTTGGCAGCGTAATGTGTGGTTGAATTCTAGACTTATTGTATGCAGTTTGAGCTGTACAGCTTTGTAAAGAAAATCGTTGGCTACATAGTTCAGGGAGGTAGACGTCACAACAAGCAAGGTTTTGGTGTCTGGATTTCACACAAAAATAACATTCTTATGGTTTATCCTTTCTTCTCTTGCCTTTTCATTACTCAAACAAAACACTCATGGAGTCCCAGTCTCGCCGAGTCTCTGCTGAGATTTAACCCTTGACCCTGTCTAACGTTACTTCTTCTTCTCCACCTTTTTCAACTTTGTCTTCTGAAACCCCCATGTTAGGACCCTTGGCATATGAACCTTTACAACCATCTGAATCTCAGCACTTTAGCTCCACTTTTTTTATTTTTTTTATTAAAAAGTTACCATTTTAGTTTGATAACATTTTTGTTTTTATTAAAACATATTTTTTAATGTGCACCCTATTTAGTAATGAGGTCCATTCAATTACTCACTTTTGTTAAAAAAACCAAATAAAACAACAAAGCGACACAAACTGTACATTCTTATCTGTAGACACGACAGTATGTATTATCTAAAACTATCTTACAACACCAATTAGCTGCCAAACACTAAGAACATTCAAAACAAAACATAAAGACACACCAAACCTTTCACAAACCCGTTTTCAGGTTTGGGAAACGCTTTAAACCTGAGATGGATGACTGTGGTCGCCAGACCACGTGTGTTGCTAGGCAACCAGCGAATCCAGAGAGAATAGAGAATCCATATTGTCAAAAAACTTCACCCCTGACACACACAGACAACACCCAGCGCACCCCACACACACACAGACACACAGCACTAAAAACTGTCTTTGTGTGTGTGAATGTGTGTGTGTGTGTGGAACTGTTGTGTGAGGTGTTTGATGGGGGAGGAGGGCGGGAGAGAGTGTTTTGGGTGGTTGTGAAAGATGGGGGAGTGGGGGTGTGTGTGGGGGGTGGAATATGAACAATGGCTTGGCGTGGGAAAAAGATTGGAAAGAGTGGGAGAAAGACAGCACTACTGTTCCACTTAAAACTGTCTATGGCATGATGGAATGTGTGTGTGAAGTGTGTGTGTGTGTGTGTGTGTGTGTGTGCGAGAGAGAGGGAGGGAGAGAGAGGTGGGTTTTGGGGTGAATGAGAACAGAATGCTTGGCGGGGGAGGAGTGTGTTTTGGGGTGAAGGAATGGCTAAAGGGAAACGGGGGCCGTGTGTGTGTGTGTGTGTGTGTGTGTGTGTGAAAGGGGCGGGAGGTTAGGAATCTGTTTACAATGGCCTTAGGGGCGTCTCCTGCGCTGGCTGCAAAGAGAGAGAGATAGGGGGGGGGGAGAGAGAGAGATAGTAAAAAAGAACAAGACGGAGAGAGTAAGAAAACAAGAGAGAGAGAGAGAGAGACAGACAGGTAGAGCAGGAGATGGAGAGAAGAGGAGCAAGAGGGTGAGTAAAAGAGAGCGAGGAGGGGGAGAGAAGGGGAGAGGGCTGTAGGATTTGGGGTCTGCAGCAGCAGACTGTGTAGTTCTACAGCAGAGAGAAAGAACTGCGGCAGCTAGCCCTCATGCATAGTGAAGGCTGTTAGGTTTGTGTGTGTGTGTGTGTGTTAGGACGTGCACGCACACACTTGTGTTGAGTTTTTAAACATGTGTTTGTATTAACATGCATGCTGTGCTGTGCTGAGTTGAATGTGTCATACAACAGCACTTTGATACTCTTCCCATTTTTCTTTTTGTGTGTGTGCATATGTACGATTGTGCGGGTGTGTGTGTCTGTGTGTTCATGCATGTGTGTGTTTGTGTGTGTGTGTCTACCTACTGTCTTCCTGTGTGTTTGTGTGTGTGTGTGTGTGTGTCTACCTGCTGTCTTCCTGTGTGTTTGTGTGTGTGTGTGTGTCTACCTGTGTGTGTGTAGACTTTGAGGAGCAGCTGTATGACTGCAGGCTGACAGGTCAGACGTTCCGACATCCGTCCTCCCAGGACACGCCCCCTCCGCTCTGCCCCTCCCCTGTCACCCTCGACGACCGCCGGCCCGACTTCATCTTCCTGGTACGCACACGCACGCACGCACACACACGCACACACACACGCACACACACACACACACACACACACACACACGCACGCACGCACACACACACACACACACACGTCTACCTATCTATTTGTGTCTGTGTCTGTTTTCCCATCTATCTGCAAATTCTACATTCATTATTTTTCTCCATCCCAGTCATTTATTGTATTTTTACCTACTCTTCGTCAGTCCATTAACTGTTGCCATGGAAACAGCCTACTGGCTTTCCTTCGAAACAATATATTTGTTTATTACTATTAAGTACAATTTAGTCATGTAGCAGACGCTTATCATAAAGATACTAAGCAGGTAGGGTTAGACAGTGAATTCAAATCCATGTCATTAAGAAGCAGGTAGGGGTTAGACATTGAATTCAAATCCATGTTATTAAGAAGCAGGTAGGGATTAGACATTGAATTCAAATCCATGTCATTAAGGAGCAGGTAGGGATTAGACAGTACAGAGACAGGTCATTAAGGAGCAGGTAGGGGTTAGACAGTACAGAGACAGGTCATTAAGGAGCAGGTAGGGGTTAGACACTACAGAGACAGGTCATTAAGGAGCAGGTAGGGGTTAGACAGTGAATACAGAGACAGGTCATTAAGGAGCAGGTAGGGGTTAGACAGTACAGAGACAGGTCATTAAGGAGCAGGTAGGGGTTAGACAGTGAATACAGAGACAGGTCATTAAGGAGCAGGTAAGGGTTAGACAGTACAGAGACAGGTCATTAAGGAGCAGGTAGGGGTTAGACAGTGAATACAGAGACAGGTCATTAAGGAGCAGGTAGGGGTTAGACAGTACAGAGACAGGTCATTAAGGAGCAGGTAGGGGTTAGACAGTACAGAGACAGGTCATTAAGGAGCAGGTAGGGGTTAGACAGTACAGAGACAGGTCATAAAGGAGCATGTAGGGGTTAGACAGTACAGAGACAGGTCATTAAGGAGCAGGTAGGGGTTAAGGGGGCATGTTGCTCTAGGATGCCTACAGGTTAGATGAACATATGGACATTTTGGGGTTCAAACCAAGTGCCTTTGGTCTGGGAGTCAAACCGTTCCAGCCACTAGATGATCCCTAGTCCCCTGAAGTTAAGGCTCCGACATTCCATTCAGGATTAATCCTGAGTGGTATTCCACGGAGTTACCGGATAAAAAAAAAAGAAGGATTTACTTTGATCCCCTAGGAACCATGAGAACCAATAACCACCTGGTGGTGATTTCAAAGGACTGCGCTCAAGAATGACATGGATCTGAATTCATTGTCACAAGAGGCTTTGGATAATAGCGACCGCGTAAATACTAAATACTTGGTTGAATGTTTAGTTTGTATTCCTGAAACCGATCCAGATCTGCTTTTACGATTGATGTCTGTCTGGGTCGCTTCAATTTATACACGAGTGAGGGGACAACTTTGAGCGAACAAAGCGAGAAACCGAACAAGGCAAAGGTCAGAATAGACAGCTAGCAGCTTATTCAATAACTGACAAAACAAACACAAATAAAAGAAGATGCACAAAGAGCGTTAACGTTTTTCTAAAACCGCCATCATGACCCCAATTCCCCCCTCCCCCAGCCGGCGTCCAAACAGCTCTACGACGATGAGACCGCCTCCTCTGTGTTCGGCCTGAGGGGCGTGTCCGACCCTTCCCCCTCCCAGTCGCCGTCGCCTTCGCCGTGCGGCTCCGACCGCCCCCCGCTGGGCTGGGGTTCCCATAGCAACAGCAGCCACGCCAACGCGGCCGCTGTCCCGGCCCCGCCTGTTGCCGACAAACCACGCTGGTTTTCTGGGAGACGCGCCACGCCTGGTCACCACATACCTCTGGACATCACAGGTGAGGACAAGGTGACACACCTGGGGAGCTGTCCAGGTGGGGGACACACCTGGACAGGTGATGCACCCGGAGAGGTGATGCTCATGGAGAGGTGATACTCCTGGAGAAGTGATGCACCCGGAGAGGTGATGCTCATGCAGAGGTGATACTCCTGGAGAGGTGATACTCCTGGAGAGGTGATACTCCTGGAGAGGTGATACTCCTGGAGATGTGATACTGCTGGAGAGGTGATACTCCTGGAGAGGTGATACTCCTGGAGATGTGATACTCCTGGAGAGGTGATGCACATGGAGAAGTGATGCACCTGGAGAGGTGATGCACCTGGAGAGGTGATACTCCTAGAGAGGTGATACTCCTGGAGAGGTAGGCAGGGGAGCATAATGAATAGGTGGGATAATGACTGGTGGTTAAGAGGCTGGAAATATACATTTTCCACTGGTGTTCTAGCTTGTAGCTTCTGACCCTGTGTACATGTTTACAATTCACATGTGGGAAATACACACACACGCCAAACACATACATAAACAGATGTGTGTGTGTGTGTGTGCAACTGCGAAATGACAGAATCGCTTTTCTTCACACCAACAAACCCTATCTAGTCACCGACACCATCGTTCTCCTTTCTTTCCTCTCTTTCTTCCACTGCCTTTCGCTTCTGCTCTACCTCTCTTCCTCTCTGTCTCTCTCTCTCTGACTCTCTCTTTGCCCCTACTTAAGTTTATCACTCTCTATACCTCTTCCCATACCTCTCTCTTCCTCCCTCTCTCTCTTTACCTCCCCATAACTCTATCTGCCTCCCTCTCTCTCCCCCCTTTCTCTGTCTCACACTCTGCTTCCCTCCCTCTTTCTCTATACCTTCCTCCCTCTCTGTCACTCCCTCTCTCTCTATACCTCGCCATAACTCTCTCCCCATACCTCTATCTGTCTCTCTGTACCTCTCTCGCCCAGCTCTTGTTAAACCAACAGAACAGGTAGCTAGCAGCCAGCTGGCTGTTGCCAGGGCAACCCCTTCTTGCTCTCCTCTACTCTCTCTCTCCTTTTCCTCTCCCTCTCTCCTCTCCTCACATCGACTCTTACTAAAAACAACCGCAGAGAGAGAGCGAGAGAGAGGGGAGAGAGGGTGAGTGGTAGATCGAGAGAGGTAATGAAGTGAAGAGAGAGGTCGAGGGATGGAATAAAGGGAAAAAGCAGTGAAGATGGAGAATTTAGAAGGAGAATTGTTTTTTGGAGAGAGGGTTGGACGATGAGGTGGGTAGATTTGTGGAGAAAGAGAGGAGAGATATAGAGAGCATGGAATGACATCCTGCCTTCCCTCTCTTCTTCCTCTTTGCCCTCTCTCTTCCTCCTTCCTCTCTTCCACTCTCTCCATCTGTCTCTTTCCCAGCCTCCCTCCTCCCTCCCTCCTCCCTTTTTCCATCTCCCTCCTCCTCCCTCAATCTCCCTCACTCTTTCCCTCTCTCTCCCTCCCTCCCGCCTCCTCACTCTCTTTCGCAGTAGATAAACAGAGAGACAGAAAGCAGACAAACAGACTGCTGTCTGACTGATTTAGTAACTGACTGACTAAATGGCTGTCTGCCTGGTATACTGACTGACATAATGATGACGCTGATGACAGAAGGCCAGATAGGTAAGACAGGCAGGTGAATAGTTTAGGAATGCAGATCAGAATGTATCTAAAATGTAGTCAAAATAGTGCAGCACTACGGCATAGTGAGGCAGGTCTTCAGCAACCGCCAGATGCATGGAGATCTGCGACACACAGAGAGATAAATGAATGTATCTATAGTTAAGCGTGTAATCGGGTCTGCATCTCTGACAGTGTTTGCTTCAGTCTGCCCTGAACCTTCAGTCTGACAGGGTTTAGCAGTGCTGGGACTAATCCTGTTGTGCCAAACAAGACCAGTCAACCCCAGAGGTACAATTAAATCCTTAGCAAATATATGCTATGGTTGCTCTGTGTTTGAAATGCATAGTACAGTACATGCACACAATACATGCACATACATACACACACGGTGGTCTCTCTGGTGGATAATGGGGACAGTGGAGACATCATCTATTATTCATGGTTGTAAAGGACACACCACACACACATCCACACATTCACACACACTCACACACACACACACACACACACACACACACACACACACACACACACACACACACATCTGACTGTGCTATCAACAACTGGCTTTTACACTCTCAAAAGGATAGGCCGACAGACAAACAGACAGACAGACAGAAGGCCAGACAGACATTCAAACAGCAGACTGTGTGGCAAATAGACAAACAGCGAGACCTCAGTAACACTTTGTCATTATAATTTGACGTTTATCATCCGATGGTCACATTAACTGACAGACAGTCCTACCACAGCAAATACATCACATTGAAATGAAGCGTACTCAAAGCTTACGGACTCAAACACACCGTCCCAGTAAAGGAGGCGCATCAACACAATGTCTGAGCCAATCCTGGTTCATTAAGCCAGAAATATACAAGTCATCTGCAAACACCGCGATCGGTCACACACTCCGATGGGTCCGTTAAATGAATGAAGCAGACAGACGCTGGCCGGATAAATCAGCAGATCAACACACAGATGCGTGAGTGAAGACAGCATTGAGGGAGTCCTATTTTTCGGTCCGCCTCAGACCACATTCCAGACGATCGCTACGTTTCCACGTTACGGTGAACACATGTTCTGCAAACGTTCAGCGCAACCGCAGCATACAATCGATCGGCTACGGATCGGCCCACCTCCACGCGGTCATTCAGCGCGGCGGTTGTCACGGAAACCACCGCTCCTAACCTCGGCCGACAGGGGCCCCCGCGTGCGTCAGCGCAATGGGAACAGACGCGTCCACCTCCGTTCGTTGAAGGAGGAGACGTCCCCATAAACCGGCGGAAACGAAATTACTGTTCGCACATGAACACGTCACACGCGCTCTCTCTCTCTCCCTCTCTCTCTCTCTCTCTCTCTCTCTCTCTCTCTCTCTCTCTCTCTCTCTCTCTCTCTCTCTCTCTCTCTCTCTCTCTCTCTCTCTCTCTCTCTCTCTCTCTCCCTCGCAACATCTGGTCGAGCCAGCTGGCTCCAGCCAATATGGACGGCGGCCAAACATGACTGTGCATCCGGCCTCGTAAGCAATGTGTGTTGCACACACACACACACACACACATACACACACGAGGGCTGAAAACACAAATTCACTGACTGTCAGCTCCAAATATTGTATCTTCTTACGGTGTATTCTTGTATTCTTGTTTACCGTGAAACACTCAACCTCGCACATGATCAGTGTCACAGTTTCAGAGGCCTTCTCGGGTGGTTACTATTTGTGCAATCAAGCCATTTAGCAGACACTTAACAGGGTGAGGGCGCATCTTGCTCAACGATGCCTACAGGTAGACTGCAGAAGTTGGCTTCGAACCATTGTTGTGGCTGACCCGTGTGTGTTCTCTGCTCCTGCTGCCCAGGTGAGGGAGGGAGGTTCCTGGGGGTGGACCTGCTCCAGTGCTCCCCGTCTCCAGGGGCCCTCGCCGGCCTCCAGCCCTACTCCCTGGAGCCCCGCTCTCTGGAGCCTGTCTCGGACACGCCCCACCAGACCCTCCCCCTCCGGAAGACCCACTCTGACCTCGACACCAGCCTAGCTGCAGGTGTGTGTGAGAGACCGAAAGAGAGGGAGAGTGAGAGAGAGAGAGAGAGTGTGTGTGAATGTTTGTTGTTACCTCATGAGTTGTAAACCTGCTTCAATAACCTACTTTTAATGTGTACTAGCGTGTGTGTATTGTGTGTGTGTGTGTGTGTGTGTGTGTGTGTGTGCGTGTGTGTAGGTGTGTGTGTGTGTGTGTGTGTGTGCGTGCGCATTGTTCATTGTTCCTTTGCTATTGAGTTGTAAACATTGGTACAGATCTGTCATCCTGTGGAAGTTAAGCTATATTTGCAATAACCTACTTTAAATGTGTGTGTTTGTAAGGCAACCAACGTTGCCCTATATGTAACTTGGAAGCCCAATCTTAGTAACATAGTATTTGTCCAATGTAACAATTTCAGAAGAGATACAAAGTGCTGGTTAATATGTTATTATTAGCAAGTATAGTTCCTAGAATCTCAAAGACAATATTGTTGCACTAACACAATTTATCTGTTAATGACAGTAAATACCACAAATGAGGTCAAAGCAAACAGATCAGAACGCAAGAAACACAATCTTCTCCATCTTCTTCTCCATCTTCTTTTCCATCTTCTTCTCCATCTTCTCCATCTTCTCCATCTTCTCCTCACACTGCGTCTCCTCCCCCAGACTCCAGTCTCGACGCGTCCCCCTGCGGACTCCAAGTCCCGGGCACCATGGACCACTCAGGCCTCCTCTGCTCCACCAACCCCTCTCCCTCCTGGAACGGCCCCAAGGGCTCCACCTTCTCCCCCTCCACCTGGAACGAGGCGTACAGCTACAGCGTCAACAAGGGACCCGCCGTTCCGCCCAAGCAGCACAGCATCATGGGTAACGCCCACGCCAAGGGCCCGGGGTCCCACTGCAGCTCCTTCACGCCGGACCCGTCGGGCGGCTGGAAAGGCGCCGGGCACCATCCCGCGGCGGGGGTCGCCGCGGCAACGGGCATGACGATGGGAAGGCGGAGCGAGACGGAAGGCGCGGCGGCCAGTCCGACAGGGGAGGCGGCGGCGGCGGCGGCGGCGGGCGACGGGGGCCGCGGCCGGGAGAGGTCGGCGCGTTCCATCGCAGCGGCCAACGCCTTCAAGTTCCGCGAGCGTTCGCTGTCCACGCCCAACGACGCGGGCGCCGCCCCCTTCTGCCTGCCGGACCCGAACGCGCCCGGCACGCGGGTGGCGGCGAGCAACGGCGGCACCGGCATGGCGGCCGACCACCACTTCCACCCCCAGAACCACGGGCACCAGAGCTACCAGCAGCGCCACCACTTCCAGGGCCTGGGGGACAGCTACGCGCTGCTCTACCCCAGCGCCAGCTCCGAGGACAGCGGCAGCACGGCCGACAGCGTCTCGGTGGCGGCGTCGGACTACAGCGGAGAGGGCCGCCTGCGGCTCCGCTCGCGCTCCATCTCGCTGAAGAAGTCCAAGCGCAAGCCCCCGCCGCCGGTCCGCAGCGTGTCCCTCATGAAGAACCTGGGCGAGGCGGAGGGGCCCGTGCACCACCAACACAACCTCGGGAGGCTGTACCGCGACGGGCGGCCCAAGAGCCTGCACATCCCCAGGGAACACTTCCCGGACTTCCAGCAGGACTTCCTCCTGGCCGGCTCCAGACACTCGTCCAAGCCCAGCCTGGGTGACGGGGAGCTGGACCATCGGGGGGGCAACGGCCCCCCCAGCCTGGAGATTCAGGGGCCCGACAAGCAGGGGGAGCCGGAGCTGAACTTCCCCGGTCACTGGCAGCTGGGGGACTGGAAGAGCGACCCCTACAGGTGAGTGGCAGAATAGCAGTCGATGGTTTAATATTCTATCATTGTTCTATTTTTAATTGAGTGAAAATCGTATGGTACGGTTAGGGTCAGGGCAAAGGCCTAGGGATAAAACGAAATATAATTTTGTTAAATGTAAAATAGAATCTACAGTTTCTTTACACATTTCCCAAACACCTGTGTGACTACATTCAGAATGTCTACCGTGCAAGTTGTGCTTTAGTTTGTCTTTCCTCTCCCTTTCTCTCCTCCGCCTCTCGCCCAGATCTCTGTCCGGCTCCAGCACAGCGACCGGGACCACGGTGGTGGAGTGCATGAAGGTGAGGGGCAGCTCAGAGTCCCTCCTGGACTCCCCCAGCGTCTCCCGAGACGCCTCCCCCTCCCAGTTCTCCATGGAGACGGACGCCAAGGCCTCCTCGCCCTTCAGACCCCCGGGACTCATCATGTCCCCGTCCAGCGGCTACTCCAGCCAATCAGAGACGCCCACGCCCACCGTCCCGACCAATCACGGGACGCCGGCAGGCCCCATGGGGACGCTGGGGTGCAAGATGCGCCCCAAGATCCCCGAGAGGAAGTCGTCGCTGCCGTCGCCGAAGGACCCGATGGCGCGGTCTCGGCTGTCCTTCGAGATGGCCGTGAGCGCCCACCTGGACCTGTCGGCCATCCGGCCCAAGCAGAAGGCCAGCAGGCGCCACTCGGACACGTCCACGGCGGCCAAGCCCGGCAAGATGGGCCCCCGGCACCACGCAGGCGCCGCCCGTGGTCACGCAGAGCGAGCTGAAGACGGTCCGCCTGCGGTCCGTGTCCCGCGGCGACCTGGACGACTGCCCCGACGGCGCGTCCGACACCATCGAAGAGGAGCAGTACGGCCGCGACCCCGACGACCCCGGGCCGCCGCCGCCGCCGCCGCCGCCGACCGCGCCCAAGCCCAAGCCCCCCGTCGCGGTCAAGCCCCCGCTGCCCAAGCGCCCGGTGAACCTCCTGTTCAAGTCCCCCCCGCCCGCCTCCCCCTCGCCCCTCGCGCCCGAGTCCCCCCCGGGGTCCCCCGTCGAGCGACCCGTGCCCCTGGGAAACATCTACAAGGTCATGAGGAAGCCCAAGCCCAGAAAGCTGTCGCCGCAGACCCCCGTGCCGGCGCCCCCGGAGGCGACCCAGCAGCACCACGTGCCCCGCGACCTCCCGTGCCTCCCCCTTTCGCAGTCCCTCTTCGACCTGCCCCCGCTGCCCGACCCCCAGCCCCTCATCGAGGACCCGGGGATGGAGCCGGAGTCGGACCCGGACACGGGGCTCCGTGTCGGGCCGGAGGACGGCGGCTCGCTGCCCTCCCCCTGCAGCAGCAGCGAGGTGCCGGAGCTGCGGGACAAGAGCAACACGCTGCCGTCCCGCATGAGCGTGTCCTGCCTGGCCGAGCTCTCGGAGAAGAAGAAGGCCAAGGTGGGTTTGTGTGTGAAGATGTCAGCCTGGATGTCTCCTTGATATCATGAGGCAACCTGCTGATTGTCCACTTTGTTTGAGTTTTGTGCACGGTTTCTGTATGATGTACAAACATTTGAAACCTTTATGCATCCAAGTAAAGCTGGATATTAAGGCAGGACTTTTGGCAAGTCATGTCTATATTGAGGTATTTTCCATAGGTTCTTTGTAGATGTAGCACTTCTTTTTTTAATTTTAAATTGCTGTTACTGCCCTGTGCTTTCTGCTGTGATATCCTTATTAATTTCCCATCTGGGATTTATAGAGTACATCTTATGTCAACGTAGGAGGATCATCCACAAGAAACGTGTAATTATTTTGGTTTCAGCATTCGTTCTGGGGTTACAAACACAAATCTTGAATAAAAAAGAACAAAGGATTCAAATAAATAACCCATTCCTTGTATATCCCTCTATCTCTCTCTCTCTCTCTCTCTCTCTCTCTCTCTCTCTCTCTCTCTCCATCTCTCTCTCTCTCTCTCTCTCTCTCTCTCTCTCTCTCTCTCTCTCTCTCTCTCTCTCTCTCTCTCTCTCTCTCTCTTTCCATCTCTCTCTCTCTCTCTCTCTCCATCTCTCCCTCTCTCTCTCCATCTCTCCCTCTCTCTCTCCATCTCTCTCTCTCTCTCTCTCTCTCTCTCTCTCTCTCTCTCTCTCTCTCTCTCTCTCTCCCCCCTCCCAGGTGCCACCACCAGTCCCTAAGAAGCCCAGCGTTCTGCTGCTCCAGGCGACCGTCCAGCCGGCCGCCAGCGGCAGCGTGGACAGCAGACCGCCGGCCCCGACCCAGGCCGACGGCCCCGTGGGTCCGCGCTCCCCCGCCGGAGCCCCGTTCCCGGAGGACCTCCCCAGCAGCCCCAGCCCCTTCGGCGGTGGCGGCATTCCCGGTATTCCTGGAGTTCCGGAGACGGAGGAGAACCACGTGGAGGAGGAAGAGGAGGAGGAGGAGGAGGAGGAGGTGGAGGAGGAGGAGGAGGAGGAGGAGGAGAGCTCCAAGGAGTCCTGGCTTCAGGACTTGTCACTCACAGAGCTGGAGGGGAAGGTGGCGGGGGCCGAAATCGGACCAGGTGGGAGCAGATGGGGGAGTTGGTTTTAAAGGGGCGGCCATCACACTGGGCTATTTTCTGATATTACACTTGTAATATTACACTCGTACACCAGTACTACTCCATACACAGGGTGTGAAAAGATCGAGGCCTGCAACTGTCAACTCAGTCTCTGCGGAAAGGTCATTGACATCGTTGCTCCGAGATTTGCTTCCGATAGTCCAACTCTCATCTCTCTTAACATTGCAATTACAGCAGTTACTTTAAGTTGTGAGATCTCCATCTGTAATGTGCACATTTTACAAATGCAAAAACGTGCTGCATACTTTCCCTACATAAAAACAAATGTAGATGCTGACCGGCAAATTATTCTTGAGCGTAATTTGCGGACCACAGGGGCCTAAAACAGATGGTGAAGGCTATGCTACTTTAAAGTCAATCAAACATTCAGGCTTTCTTTCTGAGAAACGCACCCAAGCCACACTGATCGTCATTATCCCAAAGCCTAGCCTCCATGACTCCATGACTCTGTCGGTGGTTTTGAGAGGTTGCATGGAATGTATTTGGTTTTTTATTCATTGAAGGATTGTTCTTTGAATGTAACACGGCGGTCTATGATACGTCATTGACTCCCTGCTGGAGTTGAGTTTGGTGAGAAACAAACTTCAAAGTGAGATGCTTCTGAAAGGATCTCGTATTTATGATGACGGGGACACACTCAGTGGAAGTGTCGTAGGATTTCACTTTGTTGTCTATTCAAGTCAGCTGGGATTACCACCAGACAGTATTTGGGTTTCATAAAAAGATATTCCCAAAGCTTAAAGAGAGTTTTTTCGAAGTCATTAGAAGCAAGTTATAGAGGAAGAACCAAAACAAAACACGAATACATTTCTTAGATTTGTATTGAAGAGCTTTTGAGATCATTTAATTTCTGGGTTGGTGACTCACCCTGTAAGTCTGTCAACCAAAAATATAACCAAAAATAAAATCTGAATAATAATTATTATTAGTTTAGAAATAAACTAAACTGAACTGAAACTAAAATCACATTCAACAATTAAATCTAATTACAATGCATGTCTTTTTTTTAACAATGCTGTTCTCTGATTGGTCCAGATGAGGTTGAGGAGCACACCTCTCCAGCCAATGAGAGGACAGAGCTCCACATCACAGAGGAAACGGATGACGGCGTACTCGCTCACACGCCCACCACTCACACAACGGAAGATCTCTTCACCATCATACACAGGTAGGAACACACAAAGACACACACACACACACACACACACACACACACACACACACACACACACACACACACACACACACACACACACACATAAACGTACACACCAATACACACATCTATCACACCTCCCAATGAAGCTATGTATAAGTCTAAGCAACACTGTCTCACAAACACACATTCTTACACAAAGTACTAACACAGACACACACAAACACACCACACACACACACACACACACACACACACACACACACACACACACACACACACACTATGCTATGCTAACACTTCTCAGTCAAGCTGTGTATATTTAGAAGTCCAAGCAACCCTGTAATCATTTAGGTATTCATTACACACTGGGGAAAATGCAACAATGCAACAAACAATGTGGAAATATAGAAACCATCTGCCAAAAATACATAAACATCTACCTGCTTACAAACAACCACACACACAGGCTTTACCTTGCAGACCATCATCAACAGTTGTGTCATTACAAATGATAATTCTGAAAAGGTTATGAGTGAATTTTTTTATTGATTAATACAAAAATATATTATCTTTCAACAAAGAGACTGTATTTCTCTAAACCAGATAGTTTATTTCTTCATGAAAGAGTTTATTTCTTCATAAAAGAGATAACATCATTATGATGAAATTGTTTATCTTTATATGGATATGATTTCTTCATGAAGAGATGATTAGTATTTTATGAAGAGAGGGTTTTAGGAAACAAACCACTGGGGATCTGAACACGGGTTGCCCTGGCAACAGTACAGTCAGGCTTTGGTAAGATGGAATAGAAGATTTTTTTCATCAAGCACATTCACACACACACACACATGCACACGCTCACACACACACACACACACGCACACACACACGCACACGCACACTCTCACACAAACACACGCACACACACAAACACACGCACCCACACACACACACACACACACACGAGCCAGTCTCCAAGCAACAACCTGTGACATCGCTGAAAATAGAACAAAAGGTAAAGAGGAAGGGATGATGAAAGACGGAAAGAAAGGGAAAGTTCTTCGTTCAAAGTCGTGCAATAACAAACATAATCGTGCTGTGAAAAACAGACATTACTAAGTGCTTTACATTATATGTAAAGAATATGTTAAAAAAAGACTGGAAATGAATAACAAGAATGAGTCAAAATCGGTTCACACTGTTGACTGATGATGTTTTTCATCTCTCCTCTTCGTCTTCTCCTCTCCCTCCTCTTCCCCCATCCTCTTCGCTCTTCCCGCCTCTTCCTCCTCCAGGTCCAAGAGGAAGGTCCTGGGCAGGAAGGAACCCACCGACTCGTTCGGCAGTCGCCAGAACCTCGTCTCACCGGTCAAGCACGCCGCCGCCGCCGCCGCCGCCAGCGCCGACGTCCGGTCCATGACCTTGGGGTCGAGTCAGAGGTCGAGCTCGCGCAACGAGAACTTCATGGCGCTGCTGCAGAAGAAGGGCAGCAAGGCGTCCAGCGGCGGGGCCCGCGTCTCCGCCATGGAGCTCCTGAAGAGCACCAATCCGTTGGCCCGGCGCGTAACGGAGTTCTCCTCGTCGCCGACGTCGGACGGCGCGGGCGACGCCGCTCAAGAGGCGATGCCCGGGAATGGACAGTGAGCGGGCGGACGGAAAGGCGTTTAGACGGTGAAAAGAAACCGACCAGGCCTCCGTCTCGTGGACAAAAGCCTGCGGAACCAATTGTCTAAAATCTAGAATCTTTCTGCCGCCCTCCCATCCTTCGGCACAGCTGGCACTGGGTCAACTCTACAAATCAAACAACCTATCGGAACGCTCCGAGAAGCCATCGACCCATCGACGCATCCACCCAATCCTATTGGGACATGCTTGGACGAACCATACTGTCACCTCTGCGATCTTTTTAACGCTACAGTGATAGCGCTCCATATCGTCGCTCTGGAGCAAGAGGAAGTGATGACATCCTTGATCGATCCGGACCCTATCCCAGTGGAGGACAGACACTCTGCACTTCTGCCTGTAAACAGCTGTGAATATTCCCTTCATCCATAGAACCAAGAAGGGCGGAGAGAGTTATAGAAGATGGAGGGATTAATAGATGGATAAACAGGGTTTTGTACATTAGGGTCCAATGCAGGATACCTCCGTGGATATCTCTGCTTGTTCCGAAAGCTAAACTTGGAACGATGACAAAAAAGTGGTCAATAAAGTGGTCAATTTGACATCTGCCTGGAATCCCACAACGCGAAAACCGCAAATTTCAAGAGATTCAGTTGTGTAGAACAACGAAACGGGATACTTGAGACCCAGACTGTAGACTAGCGCCAGATACCCATGGTACTATCTGTATTTAGAGGTAGCTTATTACGGGATACGCAGGGCCGCTAGCGAATATGAAGCACACGCTAAACCTGGCTTGGTGTCGTTTCTATGGTAACCGACCACTGCACCATAGCCTAACTACATGAGGACTCTTGCGATTCAGATCGGACGACCAAGTGTTTCTTTTTGGCGACCGCTCAAATCTCCGGAACATTGAGGAACTTTCAGAATCCCGCAACATTCCGGAATTACTCTCGGAACTACGCAGTGGTCCCGCCATCCAGATCCAGGGAACTACACAAAGAAGGACGGTAAACCAAAACTTAAGAGGTCAAGAGGAATTACGTTGAAGAAGCAATCACGATGTTGACGTTAAGTCAAGGACCAAAACGCAAGCACTCGGGACGTTTACTTGCCGTGTATAAAATCTCCACGGAGACATTCCACCCGTCCCTTTGACCGTCGTCGATTAGGTCAGCAAAGATGAAGGCGAGCGTGCATGTTTGTGCGTGTGTGAGTGAGTGATTTAGCATTCGTCGCAAACAATGGCACAATAAAGACTGAAGGCTAAGTTAACGCTAGCCAGCGACGATTAGCTAGCAGACGAGAGAGATTCAACTGAAGCACTTTTCCTTTTTCATTTGCTTTCATTGTTGGTCGTTTCTTGTTTAATACTGGCACTTGAACGATGCTGATCATTATATTTTTGAAGTCTTTTTGTATATTTTTCCCGCTCTTATTTTGCTGATATATTTTTCTTACATATTCTAGGCGGCCATATACTTATCGAATTGTACTGTATGTATCATGTAAAAAGATATAAATGATATATGTCAATGGACCTATATCAAATATATGTTCAATGATCAATGATCACTTAAGGTGGAAAGGAGAGGGATAAAAAGGAGGAAAAAAATCTGGACAACAAAATACACACAAATATACACGTACACAAATGCAAATGCAAACACACACACACACACACACACACAGAATGAACATGAGTACCATGAAACACAAAAAGTGTGTTTGTGTGTGTGTGTGGGTGTACACGTGTGTGTGTGTGTTTGTGTGTGCATGTGTATGGGTGTGTGTGTGTGTGTGTGTGTGTGTGTGTGTGTGTGTGTGTGTGTGTGTGAGACCAGGTCTGTGGAGTCTCTAGTAGTGTGTCCAGAGAGACAGTGAGACAGATTCTTGGTTTCTCTAAACAGGGTTTTAAAATGTCACCAGGTCTCTCATGACGGAGCCAGCCGCGATCGGAGGAGACCTGCCGCGCATGCAGATGTGTGTGCACGTGTGTGTGTGTGTGTGTGTGTGTGTCTAAAGAGGACATCCGTCTGCAGGGGCAGTGTGTAACTAACAAGTCATCACATGCACAACTTTGTTTTTCCAGAGCGAAGCAGGGGTTCCGGAACCTTCATGGAGCTCCGAGTTCCGGAACCTCCCGATAACTGTTGGTCGGGACTTTTGACCACATGGTTCGCCCGGGAACCAATCAGGAGGAAGTTGGTATCTCTGGGTGATTGAAGAGATGGTTTAAATAAGAAAAAAAGGAAAATACACTGGCCTTCTTCATCAATAGTATTCTCTATCTATCTCTATCTTCTCCATCCCTCCCTCTCTTTTCTCTTTTAAATCCTCTTCTATCTTTCTCTCTCCCTGATTCTATTTTTCTCTTTTCTCTCCCTCTGCTTTCATTGTTTATTTGGATTCACTCTTCAAATCTCAATCTTCATAATTTCACTTCCTTGCTGTCCCTGTCATGCTGCTATTCTCTCCATTACTTGTTTTTCCCTGCACCTTCTGTCTTTCTTTCTCTCTCTCTCTCTCTATCTCCCTTCACCTACTCTTTATCTTTCCACTTGCAACCCCTCCCTCCCTTACTCCCTCCCTCCCTCAGTCACTCTCTTTCTCTATCCCTTTTAAGTAACCTTGTCTCCTCCGAGTCTATCTTTTCTTCTACTCCTTTCCTCGTCTATCTCTTTCACTTTGATCTGCTCTCTCCCTCTCCCTTTTCTCCACCCTTTCTCTTCCTGGCTGCATCCGCTTCTCCCTTGCCTGCAGCACACACTCTCTCTCTATTTCTCTACCTCCTTTTGGCTTGCATCACATTCTTCCATTTGCTGCCCGTATATTTCTCTATCCTCTCTCTATCTCTGTTCCCTAATTCTCTCCATCTTTCAGTCTGTCTCTCGCTCTCTCTGTATTCAGTCTGTCTGTCTCTGCATTCAGGCCCTCTATCTCTCTTTTCATTCAGTCTATCTCTCTCTGTATTCAGTCTGTCTCTCTACCTGCATTCAGGCCCTCTCTGTCTATCTCTGCATTCAGTCTATCTCTTTCTCTGCATTTAGTCTATCTTTCTCTGCATTCAGTCTATCTCTCTCTATTGCTCTCTCTCTCTGCACTCAGTCTATATCTCTCCATTGCTCTCTGCATTCAGTCCATCTCTCTTCCTCTGTTTCTCTCTGCATTCAGTCTATGTATCTCTCTCTCAGTCTATGCATCAGTGCTTGGCAGACAACATGACACACAGAATGAATGTCAATGACTGTTAAAGAAAATGGTTGCTGTGTTTGAAGAATTATAAAGATTAAAAACATATATGTACATTCTATTGGAACCCATATTCTCTATCTGTCCCTTCCTCTCTGCAGAAAAACAATATATTGTTTCCATGAATAAAAAAACAAAAACATATTTGATATATTTTTTTAGTTGTGGATGCTACTGTCGTCCTTCCCTTGGTTCTGGTCTGGAACTCGTTTCCATGGTGATTGTGTTGTGATTGTCTGCGTTCGTAGGACCTTTCTCTTCTTCTACTTCATCGTCTCCTTCTCCGGAATGTTATGAACAACTCATTGTTTTTCCCCCAAAACCTGACGCCACAAGTCATATGAACAAACGGCCCACCCCACAGTCAGAACTCCATCTAGTGGGGTAACGAAGGAACCGCGCTGAATAACGTTCCTTATATTCAGGATGATGACTTTATGTCATCATCCTGAACAATAGAAGAAACAGGAATTACAAAGAATACACCAAACTCGGACAAATTTCAAGTACAACACCAGGTATAACAATGGGCCGCTGTGTTTTCAGCACTTTCCAAGTAATCAAATCGCACAAATGTGCACCTCAAGCATTTCTTCATCCGTGTTATTTTTTTATAATTACTCATAGCCAATCAAACGGCTGCCTCAGGTTTTCCGAGGTCTTGTTGGCTAAATATTTTTACAGCGGGAGCTTACCCCAGGCCCTAAGAAGCCCCAGATTCAACATCTTAAAGTGGATAGCTGCGTAGTATCAGTTCTCTGTAAGGAATTCAAATCGAGAGAAGAGATTTTAGTGAAAGATATTTTCACAATATATACTGAACAAAATATGTCAAGGGTGCACTCCATTTCAGTTGGAGATTATTGCGAGAATTATCTTTAAAGGCTGTTATTTCTCTCCCGCTGAGGTTAAGAAACAAATTAATCCTCTTAATGCATCACTTTTAATTCACAGGACCTAAGCCCTCACAAGAATAGATTAAGGAGGGGGAGAGGAGAGAGATGAGAGGAGGGAAAGGGAGGAAAAGAGACAGGGGGGTTACCTTCCAGTGAATGGAGGGATTAATGGAGTCAAAGAAGGAAGTTCATCCTCTCACCTTCATCCTAAATCTTTTAGGCACTTTCCTTGATATGGCCATCAGTCTCTCCTCTAGTCATGTCTGCTCCCCTCCTCTATCCCCTCTCTCTCTCCTCTCACTCTCGCTCTCCTCCTCTCACTCTCTTCCTGTCTCCTTCCATCTCTCCCTCTCAGCTCACTCTCTTTCTGTCTCCATCCATCTCTGTCTCTCCCTCTCTTGGTCTCTCTTTCTCTCTCTGACAGTCTCTCACTCTTTCACTCTCCCTCTCTCCCCTTTTCTCCCTCTTTCTCCCTAGAGAGCAGAGACTTTGATGTCATGCAGAGCGAGAGAGACGTATGAAGCAGTCATTATTAATATGTATGTATTATTAAGACTAACTAATGACTTACTCAGGTTTTCTGTCAATGCAAAGCAGCCACCTAGCAACCTGTTGCTAAGGGGAAAAAAGAAACAAACAAGGTGGCTGTGTCAATGTATAATACATTCAGATTACACCAAGTCGACTACTGGACAAAGTCGAACAGTATGGTATCTCCATATTTTCCGTAAAATTAGCATTTAATTTGTTAAAGATAGTTTGTGTTTTAAAACACAAAAAACACTAATGTATGTATGATACATTTAATTTCAAGTGCCTTTCATTGACCCATGGCTACTGTACAGAGTAAAAAGGCAGACTTTAAAGACACCATTAAATACTACAAATTGGGAACAGGGGGAGAGAAGTGGTTATGTTAAGGCAGGGCTGAACAGATGTTTTCAAATGAGGTTTAAATCGGTTTTCTACTGCAGCTATTTACTCCATTGAACAATGTCTGAAGTAGACAGTTTCTCGAGAATTAAATGCACCAATGCACGAGTTCATCCATCCAGGGACTTTTTCTCTATTTGCATCGATTCATTCTGGTCGACTTTTTATATATAGCTATAACTGTAGCCACAACTCAAGGCACTAAAGGCTGCTAATGGGGAAGCGTACACAGTGCAGGTTTAAAGCAGTATTATGTGTGTACTGATTACTAACCCTCCTCCCCTCTTCAGACTGCAACGTATCGCTGCGGTCGTCGGATTTTCTCATCGATCACGACCTTGCTACCAAAAGGCATCGCTGTGAGGCAAGGCCTTAGTTCTGGAATTGTTCCCTAGATGGCGCTGCACTGCGGCTGCCCATGCAGCCGCCCCAAGAGACGAATTAAAAGCAGATGTCCTCCCAGGGGAACAATAAAAAATATATTCTATAGTAAATAAAAACATACTGGTAAAGTAAAAGGGTTGTTCCGTCGCTGGTGTGTCTTTACATCCCAACGTTCCTCCTTCCTTCACTCTCCAGTAGTTTTATGATTGTTTTCCCCGAGGCTATCCAAGTAGTCTCCCAACATTGTGCCATTCTGTTTCCGTGTTTGTTTTCCAGAACGATATTTAATTGGTCCCCCGGGGGCCCGTGTTTGTGTGTGTGTCCAACTTTGTTTAGCACCGGATGAGAAGTGAGATGCTGGCTAATATCCTTTTGAATTGATAAAGTCATTCGGTTTTTTGGTGGTTGTTTGTTTGAGGTTCATGGTTAGAAACAGGTGTAATGCAGGTGATATACAGCTGAGGAGATAGAGTTGATTGACAGATGAGACAGCAGTGAATGACAGGTCATAAATACTGGTGGGTGACAGCTGATATAGGACCTATATCAATGACAACCTGTCCACGACACAACACCTGCATGGTTATATTGATGAATATATGACACTTCAACTATATCTTAAGTTACTGGTGAGATATAGTTTACGTGTCATATATGCATGAATATATTTTTCAGAATAATGTATTTCCATCTAAACATTGACTGACTTCTGTGTTTCTATGCCATAACTGTCCACAATGTGACAGAGGAGTGAAACAGAAAATTCAGCTCCCATTCCTCAGCACAGGAAGGTTTTCATTGTAATATTTATTGTTTAGATAAATGGATTTCCAACCCCCCACAATTATGTTTTTATATGTGACTGTTTACTTCTTAAGAATGTTTCATGAATATGAAACATAATTTATTGACCCATCTATAAACAACGCAACGCCAGCCTTGTCCGCCAGTCTGTCCTGTCACGCAGCTTTTAACCTAGCTGTATGTTTGTTATCTGGCGCCCACTAATGGACAGTGGCCGCTGGTGCACAATTATCTTGACGTAAAGCGACCGTAACGTATCAGAATTTGCTCAAATATAAAATCCAGTTTCTAACCTATCCATTGTGGCAGACTATCGAACATTTTTGAAAAACAAGTTATACAATGGAGCTTCATCCAGGGGCCCATTTAGGCCCCTGATATAAGTGTCAATGTATCGTTACCATTATTTGCAGTATACTACTATTTATCTTTTAATAGTTCCCTGCTTATTGTGATCAATTTTCTTTCATTTAGATCCAAGACAGTTGAAGACACACACACACACACACACACACACACACACACACACACACACACACACACACACACACACACACACACACACACACACACACACACACACACACACACACACACACACACACAAACACATGTTCTCTCTCACTCACTCACACACGCGCACGTACGCGCGCGTACATACGACAAACACGCCACGCACATGGGGCCAAACTATCAAGTCCCAGTCTTCCTGTTTCTGGTGCCAGTGCTTGTCACGTTATCTGTGGGACACACGCACGCACGCACGCACGCACACACACACACACACACACACACACACACACACACACACAAACACATGTTCTCTCTCACTCACTCACACACGCGCAGAAAAACAGGGAGAAAAAAGAGAAACGAGAGAAAAGGGGGGGAGAAGGAGTGAAAGATGAACTAAAGAGAGGAGCGGAGAACGACAGGTGAGAGGAGGAAGAGCAGAAGAGGAGAGCGGATAAACGGAGAAAGAGTGCGGCAGAAGAGGACGAGCAACGAGGAAGGTACAAAGGAGAGAGAGAGAGAGAGAGAGAGATCGGGGGGGGGGGGGGGGGGGGGGGGGGGGAGATCAAGGCAGTTATGAAGGATTGAGCTCGAAGAGGCGAAACTTTAGCGGAACTCACATAATCAATTAGGCTTGTGGTGCAGCCCAACTGCTCGACACTGACCCCAGCCACACTATTGGTTCAAGTGAGGGAAGAGGAGTGGAATTTACCCGAGGAGCGCGTGGATGTCTTTCCTGAATGGATCCACGTCGCCGACCACCGCGCTTCATGCACGCACTCAAAGACACGCACACGCACGGCAAGACATGCAGTTCCACTACGTGGTGAGTGACTCGTGCACGTGCACCTGTACTTGTTGTAGAATCATTGGTGTTGGTTGTTGTTGTTGTTGGTAGTGGTTGTGGTGTGTGTGTGTGTGTGTGTGTGTGTGTGTGTGTGTGCGCGCATGTGTGCGCGCGTTTGTTGGGGAGTGTTCAGTAATAGTGAAGTTGTCTGGCAGTCAGAGAACGGTGAAATACGTTATTTCTTGAGTATCACAAGTTAGGTCGACTTGACAAAATGTTAGATGACCCAATATTTGGACATGAAAGGAGTGATAGGGAGGAAGGGAGAGAGAGTGTGCGTGGGGGTGGGGGTGGGCTGATGTACCTTAGGATATTCAAATGTACATTTTCATGCTTTCAGTTGGTCATCATCACTCATTAATCACCACCACACTATTAAACGGTGACTGGATGTTTATGACCGCTGGACTTTGAGTTAACTTCACGACGTCCTCAGCGCTGCTGCGCATGTCCACGTGTCCGTGGGATTTATAGCTATTACAAATGTTCACATTCAGAATACTTTATTAGTTCCAGAGGGAAATTGGTTCTATCGCCATCGCCCTTGCTCAAGACATTAGAAACAATAGTGCAAATATAAACTAGAAATTTAAATCAATAATAATATGATAAAAAGTCAGGATATAGGAAGTGCTTTTATTGATAACATTATTGAAAACGCTTTAGATCAGCATTGACTACAGATATGTCCAGGTTATTTTAAGCTATGCTCTAGTTGAAATGTTACAAATTGCAACTCTAATATTGCTATCATGATCAGAGATCAAAGTGGATTGATTGATAATTCAACACAATTACCTGAAAATACATCAACATTATTTATATGCAATAATTAACTCTATTAATACTTCATTTGATTTTGAAGTGTTTAGTATGCATATATCAATGCATCTAACATAACATTTGGTTTGCCTTATTATGGAATATGTTATTCTTTTAAACATCTTTGAGCAGTAATTCATGACGAGACCACATTAATTGTGTGTGTTAATACTTGAATGTGTGTGTTTGTACTCTGTGTGTATACTTTATGGTGCTTTTCCGTGAGTGTGTGTGTGTGTTTGTGTGTGTGTGTGTGTGTGTGTGTGTGTGTGTGTGTGTGTGTGTGTGTGTGTTGATGATGATTGAGAGTCTCTACCATCTGCTTTCATTACTGGTCCGAGACACGCATGAGGAAGACCAGCTAAGGCTTTTATAAACACTAGCTCGTCCCCTATGTCTCTCTGTCACTCTCTCTCTCAGTATTAGTGTTTAACACCATTATCTTCTGTTGGGACCCATCTGTCCATGTTCTCCACAAGTTTTGTTTGTTTGTCTGTCTGTTCAGGCCTGTCTGTCTGCATGTTTGTCTTTGGGTCTGTCTCTTTGATGGTCTGTCTATCTGTCTGTTATCTGCCTGTCTGTATTTAATTAGCTGTTGGCTCTGTGCTTAAGACCAGGCCAAGCAATTACTCTGGGATGTGGATTGCGTTGGTGTGTGTGTGTGTGTATATGTGTGTGTGTGTGTGTGTGTGTGTGTGTGTGTTTCTACATATGTGCTTAAGTATGTTTTGAGTGAGTGGGTCAAAGCCTTTCTGTGTTTGTCAGCATATATGTGTGTGTGTGTTTATGTGTGTGTGTGTGTGTGCGCGCAAATGTGTTTATGTTTGTGTCCAACAGTGTGATGTTGCCTAGCATCCTAGTGACATAATGAGTGAGAGTGAATTAAGAACACAAGCCTGGGAAATAGTTAACGAGTTGCTTACAAATTATTCAGGTATTTTATACACACACACACACACACACACACACACACACACACACACACACACACACACACACACACACACACACACACACACACACACACACAAACACACAGATGGTATCTTGTATCCTGACATAAAGATTGAGCATAATGACCAGGTCTCATGAAGCACAATTACTCTGTGTATCTGTCCTGCACACGTGCACACTCACGTGCATGTTACACAGGCGTCTTGAGGAAAACAGTGTTGGAATAATGATGAGAAAAACAGCAAAAGGAATCTCAGGTCTGTCGGGATGGAGAGAGAGACAGAGAGAGAAAAAAAGAGAGAGAGAGAGAGAGAGCGAGAGAGAGAGAGAGAGACAGAGGTTTTGGAAAATTAAATATATATATGTAAAAAATATATATATATTTAAATATTGAACTTGCTCAAATAGGCAATGTTCTCAGCATCCCTTTGGATGAAAGTGCCTACTAAATGACTTGTAAATATAAGAGAAAGGGACAGACATTTGTGTGATCCACAGGACATACAGATCTTTGAGTATGTAATTTACATACTCAAAGATCTGTATGTCCTGTGGCGCACGTACGTACGCACAAACACACACACACACACACACACACACACACACACACACACACACACACACACACACACACACACACAGTCCTTGGTGTTTCGTGGGTTCTGAAGGGATACGTCTGTCTCCACTTCTGAGAGCTCCCTACCAAAGCAGTTTCCCAGTGAGTGTGTGTGTGTGTGTGTGTGTGCATGTGTGTGTGCATGTGCGTGCGTATGCGTGTGTGTTCACCTACATTTTAAACTCATATGACTCTGCCTTGTCAACTCTAACCTGTTCTTCAGGAAGAGGATGTATGTTCTATAGATTGTTCCATTTGAAATAATGAAGCTATGGTAACTACACTATATTGCCAAAAGTTTTAGGACGCCTGCCTTTACATGCACATGAAGGTTAATGACATCCCATTCTTAATCCGTAGGGTTTAATATGGAGTCTGCCCACCCTTTGCAGCTATAACAGCTTCAACTCTTCTGGGAAGGCTTTCCACAAGGTTGAGGACTGTGTTTATGGGAATTTTTGACCATTCTTTTTGAAGCTCATTTGTGAGGTCAGGCACAGATGTTGGACGAGAAGGCCTGGCCTCCACTCTAATTCATCCCAAAGGTGTTATATCGGGTTGAGGTCAGGACTCTGTGCAGGCCAGTCAAGTTCCTCCACACCAAACTCGCTCGTCCATGTCTTTATGGACCTTGCTTTGTGCACTGGTGCGCAGTCATGTTGGAACAGGAAGGGGCCATCCCCAAACTGTTTCCACAAAGTTGGGAGCATGAAATTGTCCAAAATGTCTTGGTATGCTGAAGCATTAACAGTTCCTTTCACTGGAACTAAGAGGCCAAGCCCAACCCCTGAAAAACAACCCCACACCATAATCCCCCCTCCACCAAACTTTACACTTGGCACAATGCAGTCAGGCAAGTACCATTCTCCTGGCAACCGCCAAACCCAGACTCGTCCATCAGATTGCCAGACAGAGAAGCGTGATTCGTCACTCCAGAGAACACGTCCACTGCTCTAGTGTCCAGTGGTGGTGTGCTTTACACCACTGCATCCGACGCTTTGCATTGCACTTGGTGATGTCAGGCTTGGATGCAGCTGCTCGGCCATGGAAACCCATTCCATGAAGCTCTCTACGCACTGTTCTTGAGCTAATCTGAAGGCCACACGAAGTTTGGAGGTCTGTAGCTATTGACGCTGCAGAAAGTTGGCGACTTCTGCGCACTGTGCGCCTCAGCATGCGTTGACCCCGCTCTGTGGTTTTATGTGGCCTACCACTTCGTGGCTGAGTTTCTGTTGTTCCCAATTGCTTCCAGTTTGTTATAATACCACTAACAGTTGACCGTGGAATATTTAGTAGTGAGGAAATTTCACGAATGGAGTTATTGCACAGGTGGCAATCTTTCACTGTACCACGCTTGAATTCACTGAGCTCCTGAGAGCGACCCATTCTTTCACAAATGTTTGTAGAAGCAGTCTGCATGCCTAGGTGCTTGATTTTATACACTTGTGGCCATGGAAGTGTTTGGAACACCTGAATTCAATGATTCGGAGGAGTGTCCCAATACTTTTGGCAATATAGTGTATGTTCTATAGAATGTACTGTAACATTCTATCATTTTAACGGACTGCTCCAGCAGGTCCTGTGATCGCAGGTCAGGCCCGCTACCTGCTAATCAATAATAGTCTAATTTATATTTTATTGACTCCCCTATTAGCCTTTTACAGCAGTTACAGTAAGTGTCAAAGTCTTTATGGCTACGTTTAAACTTGGAGAAATCAGTCAACATTTTTACGTTTACTATTATGTATTGTATTAGGCCTACTATAAATGCATGACATTTGTTGGAAATGCATACACTTACATTTAGCAGATGCTTTTATGGCAACCGACTTACAAGTTGGACAATCAAAATCAATGCAGTCAAATCACGGCAGTCCAAATTGGAGTAGCTACCCAAAAAGTTAAAGTGCTGTGTGACCTAGTTCGAAAAAACAACATCACCTGGACAGAATGGAGAGTAGCTCGCATCCAAAAAGAGTGCATTCAATGTAGGTATATTGTTCTGAATGGATACGTTTAGGAATTAAGTTCGGAATGGTTAAGTTTAGGTATAAAGTTTGGAACGGTTAAGTTTGGGTATAAAGATTGGAATGGGTCAATTTGGGCATACAGTTGGGAATGGTTTAGTTAAGGTATAAAGTATTGAACGGTTAAGTTTGGGTCCTGGTTTGAGATGGGTTAGAGGGTTAGGGTTAGTGTCAGGGTTAGGCGTGGGCATGACTTGTTTTGATGTGTTTGGGACAACAACAGTGAACGTGTACTAGCCTGGGAATCAGATGAATCTGCAAGCTCATGTTTAATTTGCTGTGGCATATGTGTCTAGCCCCCCTCCCGTTTCCAGCAGACCTCGTCCGGGTTGGGCCAATCCCATGCGAGTATCTACGATTCTAAAGGTTTGATAAGATAACTAATAAGAGGAGCGCCATTGAGTCATTTTCATAAATAACCAAGATGGCTGCCGCTGATGTGTCACACGTTTTATTGCTCTGATTGGTTGTAGGTCTATCAAATTGAGTCCAGAGGCATTTTGGTCTGTGACCGTTGATAACGCCCCTTGGAAAATCAAAAATGAACAGAGAGGTTCCAGAATATCGGCATTTGCAAATTGGTCGGGGCGATGTCATGCTAAACGTGATCAGAAGGTATCAATGGGTTAAAGGCGCTTTCAACGTAAATGTTTGAATTGATCAAACAGGGTGACTCTGTCCCGTGTGTCATTTCCTCTTGTAACAGGAAGTGGCTGGGCAGTGCCGCTCGGAGACAAACAGCCGACAGAGTAAGATATTTTGGGCAGGGGGAAGTGGCATCAAGCGATGATGAGGTTGATAATAAAGATGAGTGTTGATTTGCACATCCTGTTTGGAGAGAGAGAGAAAGAGAGAGAGAGAGAGAGAGGTAGAGAGAGAGAGAGAGAGAGAGAGAGAAGGGGAGCGAGAATGAGAAAGGAATGTGAGGAAGAAAGATATACACGTAAATTGTTATTTTATTGTATTTTGTATACTATGTATACATTTCCTTCTGACATATTACAGCCATGTTTGTCTCTCCCATGACAACATCTAAGAGTTGGCATTACTCCCCCCCCCCCCCTCTGTCTGTGTGTGTCTCTCTCTCCCTCCCTTTCTTTCTGTGTGACAGATGAGGCGTGTTAGCACCAAGGTGATGTGCTCTGAGTGCGGAGGTCTTATATAATGATGTGTCTAAAGCTCATTTTAGTTGAGCTCGGCTCTTCTGTAGTGCGTTGCAATGTCTAGCCACTCTCTCTCTCTCTCTCTCTCTCTCTCTCTCTCTCTCTCTCTCTCTCTCTCCGCTCTATCAATCTCATTAATCAACTCTCTCTCTTTATCTATTTGTTCTATCAGTTGATGT
>JACYXH010000783.1:2355000-2365000 GCA_026745465.1 Lota lota
AAGTACCAGTATCCCCTCGTGGTCGGACGTCAAGGGAGAGACTGTCCCGGTCCAACTCTGTGGTTTCATGTTCGTATCGTTTAGCACAAGAACAAAGGAGAACATACGCATGCTTGTGTTGCCTTTAAAGAGCCAGTTGTAGTGCTTTAAACGTGGGGATATGTCTTATATGAATCATCAGCATAGTAACCTATGCCATTGTATCACTCTTACTGTCATTTAGAGAAGGAGTAAAATCCTATGTTTTTGCAAGTCTCCACAAAATGAACATTCCAGCGTGCTTTGACAGAGGAAATGGTCTTTTCGTGACGCAGAAGTGCCTGTGAGGTATACTCTTTGACGTCACGACCAAGGAACACCGGCGACGAGTTGTGTGTGGATGTGTGGAGCTCCGTCTGAGCAGCGGTTTCTTTAGATGCCCGTGTCCGAGTGAGGGTTAAGCTTCTCAGTATACCGCCACGGTGTGTGGCGCATTTCATATACAACGTCGCTCATTAGAACAACGACGCTAGTAAAGAAGTATCTAGCTGTTAGAATTCCAGCTGAAACAGCAGGTTCACTTGCTCTTTAATACTACCCTCTCCCCCACGGCGGTCTAGCTCCACTCGTGGAGCAAGGCACTAACACTGCCAGGGTTAGGGGTTCTATTCCCTGGGTAGCTCAGTAGGTAGAGCAAGGCACTAACACTGCAGGGTTAGGGGTTCCTTTCCTGGTGTATTGCAGTAGGTAGAGCAAGGCACCAACATTGCAGGGTTAGGGGTTCTATTCCTTGTGTAGCTCAGTAGGTTGAGCAAGGCACTCACACTGCAGGGTAAGGGGTTCTAATATCTGTGTAGCACAACTGTTAGCGCAAGGCATTAAAACCGCCAGGGTTAGGGGTTCCATTTCCTTTCAAATACTTTAATAACCTACAAAAAACAAAGATCAAAATGTCAAACATTTCTGAACAAATGCCCCACAAATGTGATAAAAGTTAAATGAGTTATTAGCGCACAAGCCAAGAAGTAGCTCAGTTGTCCAAGCAGCACTTAGAGCCTCTTCCTTCCATGACAAACACACAGAGCCTCCTAGAACCAGATGATTATCCCAAGCTGTACCAAACCAAACCAAGTCTCAACAAAGGAAACGCTCAGAGTTGTTAATGTAATGTAGTCAGGTCTTCATGACATCACATTGGTTATTTCCTTGATGTGTGTGTGAAAACTGATTTCCAGGTGACTGCTGTCACACAGGGAGTGCAAATAAGGTTGTGGAACTCCTGTGAATGGCTAGTAGATTAGCACTAGACACAGTGTGGAATAGAAGTGATGCAGACTCTTAAATCCCATCTCACTGTATTATGTCACAGATGACGTTACCTCAACACCCTTGTATAAACACCGCAAAGACTACTGCAATGTTCTGTAGTGGGGTGAAGACGAGAAAGAACACGACTGAAAACTGGACAAGTCAGGACATGCTTGTTAACTTAGGGTTGCCAACTTTGGATACCGGGCTGGAGTGGGATTTTGATGCCATGGGCTGAATCACGCGTACATATTTGGAAGCAATTCACGGGTTTAAAAAGGTATGCAGCTTCCGCATGTGGAGCTTAGGTGTACGATTTAAGGATATAGCCTGATTACGCCCACGCACAGACTACTTCCACCCAGGGAAAGACTCACAATTTAACAATGTTAGACATACACTAACGCAATAAGGGGCCCACAGGTTTGTTCACTAATGAAAGTCAAAGACGTGCTGTTACCAATGTCACAATCGTGCTTGAGCGCCTTCTTGGGCTCCCGGCTGTGAACCTGACCAGCTGTCCAATCAACACGGAGATAAGCATTGGGCACCATTAAGGGAGTCATTTAAAGAGACAGCTCCATGGAAGCACCATGTGAAACACCCGGTTTTCGAATACTCAGCTATACTCAGCGTCAAAGTGGTTTGCTTGGTTTAACCATCACGATTTGACCATTATACGTTTGCCTGTTCATCTCTGTTGCTGTGGCAGTGTGTTGGCGTGAGAATTGTTTGGGCAGCGTGAGAGCGTGAGGCTGAAGGTGGAAGCGTGTGTCACACGCCAGAAGTGTGAGAGATGGCAACCCTGTGCTAACTGTGTGTACATGCTAGCTTAGAATCTACAGTTGGTTGTAGTTTCGCTATAGCAGATACGTTTGGTGATGCATTTGGTGAGATTAAAAATAGCTAACCAACGTGTGCTTCTTATCACATACCGGTTTCTTATTTGTTCTTATTGTTAACTTATTTCCCTAGTCATATAAAACAGGCTTGCCATAAGAAAACCTCTCTTTATCCTTTAGTATTTGAATTGCTGTTCATGTGAGCCATGACCACAAAGAGAGAGAGAGAGAGAGAGAGAGAGAGAGAGAGAGAGAGAGAGAGAGAGAGAGAGAGAGAGAGAGAGAGAGAGAGAGAGAGAGAGAGAGAGAGAGAGAGAGAGAGAGAGAGAGAGAGAGAGAGAGAGAGAGAGAGAGAGAGAGAGTATATATGTAGTTGTTATCTTCTAATTTATGTACATATTTATTTCATTGCTTTGGCAACACATTCTTTTCATTTAAATGTTATGCTAATAAAGCTTTATTTAATTTAATTTAATTGAGAGATGAAAAGAGACAGAGAGAGAGCATGAGAGAGAAATTTCTCTCTCTCACACTATCTCTCTCTCTGTCTCTTATTTCCATGCTTTGGCAACACATTTTTTTAATTCAAATGTCATGCCAGTAAAGCTTTTTTGAATTCAATTTAATTGCATTCAATTGAGAGAGCAAGAGAGACAGAGACAGAGAGACAGAGAGACAGAGAGACAAAGAGAGAGAGATATGTTAAATCAAGCAGAGCTTATGTCATTAGCTGGTCTCTCTCTCTCTCCTCCTCGTGTTGTCTGTCTATGTCTCTCTAACACCTCGCCACCCACTCCCTTTATAGAGCTCTCATCCTCTCTTTAATCCTGCTCTCCTGCTTTATTCACCTCCTGCCCTCATCACCAACTCCTTCTCCACTTGTTCTTTCTGACTACGTCTGTCTCTCTCTCTCTTCTTTCTTTCACACTTGTCTTTCTACCCATCGCTCTTTCTCTCTCCTTTCATTATTTTCCCTCCAACTCTCACTGCACCACTTCCTCTCCCATTTTTGGATTCTTCTTTCCTCTTCTTTCTTCTCTCCCCCTTTCATCTCTACTTTATTTTCCCTTCTCTCTTCTCCTCTCCTCTCCCTCGCTTCCTTCCTTTCTATCCTATACTCCGCTCTCCTCTCCCTCGCTTCCTTCCTTTCTATCCTATACTCCACTCCTCTCCTCTCCTCTCCTCTCCTCTCCTCTCCTCTCCTCTCCTCTCCTCTCCTCTCCTCTCCTCTCCTCTCCTCTCCTCTCCTCTCCTCTCCTCCTTCCTTTCTATCCTATATTCCCCTCTCCTTTCCTGTCTCCTCTCCTCTCCTTTCCCTCTCTTCCTTCCTTTCTATCCTATACTCTCCTCTCCTGTCTCCTTTCCTCTCCGTCTCTTCCTTCCTTTCTATCCTATACTCTCCTCTCCTGTCTCCTCTCCTCTCCTTTCCCTCTTCCTTCCTTTCTATCCTATACTCCCTTCTCCTCTACTGTCTCCTCTCCTCTCCGTCTCTTCCTTCCTTACTATCCTATACTCTCCTCTCCTGTCTCCTCTCCTCTCCGTCTCTTCCTTCCTTTCTATCCTATACTCTCCTCTCCTGTCTCCTCTCCTCTCCTTTCCCTCTCTTCCTTCCTTTCTATCCTACACTCCCCTCTCCTCTCCTGTCTCCGCTCCTCTCCCCTCTCTCTTGCTTTTTTACTAGCCATTTCCCGGCTTCTCACATGTCCTGCTCCCTCCCTCCTTCTCTCCTTCTCTCTTTCTCTTCTCCCCGCCTCTCTCTCTTTTGTTTATGTTAGCAATCACTGCCTACCAAGAGTTAAGTAAGGCAACCTCTCTCCTCTCCCTCTCCCTCTCTCTCTCCTTCTGGCACCACCTTCATCTAATAGCCTCCGCCTCCTTTCTCTCTCTCTCGCTCTCTCTTTCTCTCTCTCTTTCTCTCTCTTGCTCGCTCTCTCTCGCTCTCTCCTTCTGCCACCGCCTTAATCGAATGTGCTAACTCCGCCTCTCTCTCTCTCTCTGTCTCTTTCTCTCTCTATCTCATTCTCTTTCTTTCACTCTATGTCTCTCTGTCTTGGTCCTGAAATCAGACATGTGTGTGAGTGTGTGTGAGCTCCACATCAGAGCAGAGTCTCTCTGGGTTTGATCCACCGGCTGGAGATCACAGAAGACCTTTAGTCCACCAAAAGGTAGACAAACAGTGTGTGTGTGTGTGTGTGTGTGTGTGTGTGTGTGTGTGTGAGTGTGTGTGTGTGTGTGTGTATGAGAGAGTGTGTGTGTGTGTGTGTGTGTTAGTGTGAGCTTGCAACTTTCCACAACAATCATGTGCATTTCTTTAGCTAAATCATGGTACTGTGTGTGTGTGTGTTTCAGGTGAGTGTGTGTGTGGTCTCATGATGGCAGTGTGCAATTCAGACTAATACCTGTTCTTGCACAACACTTATTATGATAGTCTGTAATGTCTGTGCGTGAGTGCGTGCGTACATGCGTGTGTGTGTCTGTGTGACTGTGTGACTGTCTGGCTGTCCTGCTTGAAGTTATGGTTTTATATATTAAGACAGAGAGCTAACAGATAGCTAACAGAGAGCATGAACTAGACTCGCTTCAGACTACAGATCAGGTGATCTTTGAATACTGATTGATCCTTACATTTCCTTAACTAGTGTGTGTGTGTGTGTGTATGTGTGGAAGCATGTGAGTATGCTTGCGAGTGCAAACACTGTTTGTGTTTGTATGTGCGTGAGAGAATGTATTTACACGCTATATACTGTATGTATGCACACGCTATAGGTGGGAATGGGTGAGAGTGTAAGTGTGAGTATTGTTGTGTGTATTTTGTGAAGTTGTGCGTGCACTGCACACATACTATATGTGTTAACGTGTGTGTGTGTGTGTCTCTCTCTCGGTTTATCCATACAGTGATCCGCATTACGTTGAACTAACGCGTGTCGTTCCTCAGATGTTATTCTATAAAGCTTTACGTTTAGACCGACAGCACCTGTCCTAGCGTACCACCGCTGCACCAGGCGGTTGCTTGTCTTCAACACTTGCCTTTATTCTGGAACGTTCTCATCGTTCCAGTCAACACACAGCAGACTGGCTCCATGAGTTCCTGTGTGGAATTCTCTGGAGTGTGATCCAGCTAAATATGGACATGTGTTAGCAATGATGCTACACACAAAGAGCCCAGAGAGGCAACTGTTTCTATTGGCGGCGAAATTTGGTTCTAAAGCGGATAAGAAGTCTGATTAGGTGTGAGTATGTGTGTGTGTGTGTGTGTGTGTGTGTGTGTGTGTCACTTTCATCAATTAAACGGAACTTAATTTATAGCACTAAACAGTGAGCAGCATCTCACCGAGCAGTCAACTAATCGACATCAACTGCATTTCTTTTAGTAGTGTGTTGTTAGTGTTGTTAAACCCTCAAGCATCTCATCAGGTCGGGTCATTCAATCCTGAATGAATGACCCAATTAAAGGAGACAGGGCGATGCAGCCAAACCAGCAGATCTTGGTTGTCACCCATGCGCACCTTCCTTAGTGTTGTGATGTCACAAATCCTATAATAGCAGTGCTGTTCCTCTCCGGGACTGAATAAGAGGTTCTGGGCCGGTGACAGTTAAACCTCCATGACTTCAGATGTGGTTGCACATTCTGTTCACATCACAACCCCTCTTTGGGTGTCACCCTTATATCTGAGATATCGGGGTTCATCTTCATATATTCTGATTCTCCCTTCTGCTGGGAGTCAAACACCCTAACCGCTAACCCTGACTCTGCTAAGAAGAAATATAGTAAATGTAGCCTTGATGAACTACTAGTCTTTCTTCGAATAACCAGGGACAGTGTCATGGATAGACACTTGAGAATGGCCTGCGTCATCTTCCTGGTGATGAACACTGTGTGATCCACTATGGCCGCATGTGCTAGTTAGTTTCTCTGTAGCACTGCGGGGAATCAGTGTGGACCGGATGAAGGGAACCAAAATGGAGGACGGAAAAGAAGCACAACAAAGTGGGTACAAAGGAGAGAGAGAGAGAGAGAGAGAGAGAGAGAGAGAGAGAGAGAGAGAGAGAGAGAGAGAGAGAGAGAGAGAGAGAGAGAGAGAGAGAGAGAGAGAGAGAGAGAGAGAGAGAGAGAGAGAGAGAGAGAGAGAGAGAGAGAAGGAAGCATCTGTTAGCTATTGGGGGTATTTTTGTTCACACATTTCCATAATACTTCATCAATCAAGGGTCACACACACGCAGGCACACACACACACACACACACACACACACACACACACACACACACACACACACAGTGCATCTGACGTGAGGTTGGAAGTTCTTGGAATTCTGACAACATCTCCATAACATCTCGTTTAGCGGTCCTCAGGTTTCTATTGTTCTCAGCAACGCGTGAATCCCGATCCCCACCAGAAACCCCCACTGTGTGCACCCACCAGCCAATGCAAACCAAGCATCTCACGGGTCTCCGAAACCACGGGATAGCGCGCCGCAGACAAACACGTCCGTCTGCCAGAACAAGGCAGCCGTCGAGTTAAGGACCTTTCGGGCCGTTGATGGGAGAGATGCGGAGCCCTCCGTAGCCGGCCAGATCCACTCCCTCCTCCAGCGACACGTTAATCCCACATCGCCATCACACCTCCATGTCATATCATGTCAGGGATATGGAGAACCTTCAGCCTTGCTCTGCTGCTTGGATGCCCCACTGCGTTTCGTTCTCTAGTACTTGACAATAATGACAATAAGGTTGAGGCTAATCAACTCACATCGAATTCAATGGAATGGGATCGAAACGAATTTAGCGTGTTGATTGCTCTCGTTCAAAGTGATTGGTGGTATTGCACTAGCCAGCCCTGGTATTGTCAGATTAGTGGTGTATTGCTGTTGTAAAGTTTTTATTATGTACTGTACTAGTAGTTTTTCGGCTTGCACATCAGAATGCATCGTGGGATTTTTTGGTTTGCGATACTCCGCCATACTGAGAGGACTCAAGAGAGTTGTAGTACTGTAAAATCCTTAATCAGCGTAAATATACCGTAACCTGGGCTAATGAAAACTCTCTCGTCTCGCATGAGAAACACTGTGGCAGTTTCAACACTGTGGCAGTTCCAACGCAACAATGTCTCCCCAGAATGACAAATCATTTCACGATTCATTACTAAACAATGACAGAGAAACCATTACTGCTAACACAATAACTAACATTCAAATGCTCCTATGCTGCCAAAATGAAGGCGGTCATTGCGGTGTGATGTGTGATATACAAGCCATATTGTTTAAGTGAGCACAGCAGTAGTGATATTGTACTAGGGCAGTACTCATTCATTAAAGAATTGGTGGTATTGTACTGGAACGTTTGTCAGTATTGTTGGTAGTATTGGTAGAATTATTAGTATTGTTGATAGTATTGTACACAGTATTAGTGGTATTATAGGTAGTGTTGATGGTATTTTACACAGTATTATAAGTAGTATTGATGGTATTGTACACAGTATTAGTGGTATTATAGGTGGTGTTGATAGTATTGTACACAGTATTAGTGGTATTATAAGTAGTGTTGATGGAATTGTACACAGTATTAGTGGTATTATAGGTGGTGATGATAGTATTGTACACAGTATTAGTGGTATTATAGGTGGTGTTGATAGTATTGTACACAGTATTAGTGGTATTATAGGTGGTGATGATAGTATTGTACACAGTATTAGTGGTATTATAGGTGGTGATGATAGTATTGTACACAGTATTAGTGGTATTATAGGTGTTATAAGTATAGTACCGCGGTTGTACCCATAGAATGAGCAGTAGGTGCTCCTGTCCTCCCCTCCAGTAGGACATGTGTTTAGTGTTTGTTGCGCTAAGCTCCAGTGAACCGGCACATTGTCCTCTGGCTGTAGACAACAATAGGTCAAACAACCTCAAACTCCAATGATCCACCGTTTGGGAACTTCCCTTAAGTGCTTGACCATCTGCCGGGGAAGGTCAGAGGTCAGGGTTATTGTTGAATAGTATTACTGTCTTCTTAAGACCACAGTGAACTGGGCGTGAAGGCAGCTCCTCTCAGTTGGTCTGAGGGAAGTATGAGCAGTAGTGTTGCATTTTTTGTTGAATTTGGTGTGTGTGTGTGTGTGTGTGTGTGTGTGTGTGTGTTGTGTTTCCAAAACATTGGGTCACTCATCTTTAATGTCAAATTGAAAACCCACTCGACCAATCACACAAACTTACATAATGATTTTTATCATAATGACAGACACATTTAATAATGAATGGCATCACTAAGTCCGTGTGGACAGAGCCTAACGGTCCAACCAATAGGAACGCAGTGGCTGTTGCACATCGTCTTTCAATTACATGCAACAACTGCAAGACAACACACATCCAGAGTCCAACAACACATCAACACAACAACAACAACAAGGTAATACAGGCAGCGGTTTGGGGGAAGTAGTGCACGCATCTGGTCGACATCAGGAACACATTTACCCAGACTGCAGTCTGGCATTGTATCCAACTTAATAGAGCAGAATGGCCCAATCAGGGGACTCTACAGGTTGTAGACACAGAGAGAGAGAGAGAGGGAGAGAGGGAGGCAGACACAGAAATGGTAGAGAGAGGTAGAAACAGAGATTGAAAGAGAGAGTCTATACATTCTCTCTGCATCTGTTCATCAGCGTTTATCATCTTCTACAGACTACTGGGGCCCTTTACCTCTTTATCTGGGCCCCTGGCTGTCACAGGACACCGTGTGTGTGTCTGTGTGTGTGTGTGTGTGTGTGTGTGTGTGTGAGTATGTGTTGGTATGTGAGACCCTAGTTACCACACAGTGAATACACACAACTGATGTAGCAGAAGCTCTCTCTCTCTCGCTCTCTCTCTCTCTCTCTCTCTCTCGCTCTCTCTCTCTCTCTCTCTCTCTCTCTCTCTCTCTCTCTCGCTCTCTCTCTCTCTCTCTCTCTCAAACAAACAAACAAACAAACAAACAGCTTATTGTTAAACCTTTTAAACTTTCTCCAAACAAATGAAAACCTAGAAAAAAGGCAAATCCAAGAATGTTGTTATCGTCTATTTGTTAATACAATATCCGTTTCAATATCCGTTACAAAACCCGTTTGTAATGCGGATCCAACCCTAATACGGTGGCCTGGATGGCGTTGTATTTTATGCAACTCTCTTTCCACTCTCCGTCTATATTATTTTGTGAAAAACTGTAAAACATCAGGAATGAAAAACCTACGCAAAACAAGACCTTAACACACACAGAATCGACCACCTGCAGCCGTGTGGCGCCAAGTCAGCTTCATTTCTATAGCCCTTAATCACAGCTACCGTCTCAAAGGGTTTTTACAGGCCCCACAATGCACCACATCCTGGGACCCATGTGCTGGCTGTAGCCAGTCAGCCAGTGACATCACAACGTGTTGTGTCCTCACGTCCAAACAAGTGACGCCACTTCGAGAGGTTGTCACGACGACGCGATGGCGACGGATGTGGCGTGCGTTCTAAACTGTGTGGGAGTTCTAGAAACAGCAGGATAGGAATGTGTGAGTGTAAGGGAGGAGAGGAGAGGTGCAGAAAAGGGATGAGGAGGGGTTAAGCGGGGTAAGGAGAACGGAGGGGTGGAGGAGGGGTGAGGAGTGAGGAGAGGGTAGGAGAGGGTAGGAGAGGGGGGGTGAGGAGGGGGAGGAGGGGCAGGAGGAGAGGTTAAGAGGATTGGGGAGAGGAGAGGAAAGGAGTGAGGAGAGGGTAAGAGAGGAGAGGAGAGGTGAGGAAGGGGAGGAGCAGAGGTTAAGAGGGGTGAGGAGAGGAGAGATGAGGGAGGAGGAGAGGTTAAGAGGGGTGAGGAGAGGAGGGGAGCGGTGAGGAGAGGGAGGAGGAGAGGTTAAGAGGGG
>JACYXH010000783.1:2370000-2372500 GCA_026745465.1 Lota lota
TTACAGGTTGAAAAGTACGTCAACAATTAAGATAATGTCTTATGTCTGGGAATGCAGTGCGGTAATGGTAATGGTAACAGTATAACGTCCTCTTCCTTACACTACACTACACTCTGTGTGTCATCGTTTTAATCTGTACTGCATGTTATTTCCATGCGGTATAGAAACATCCAATTCCCACATTTAGGCCTCTGCGAGAATAAAAAGGACAATACGCTTGGGACCTCAAATAGTTCACCTATTTACTATTTAGAAATGTTGCAGACTCTACTATCCAAAGCGATTCATGATAACTCGATGATGGATTCAGATGATGTCATTAAGGAGCAGTTAAAGGATAGGAGTCATCTTGCTCTCAGATAACTACAGGTAGGCTGAGGAAACTGGGGCTCGAACCCAGTACCTTTTGGTTTGGGAGGCAAACACCCTAACCACTGGCTTTCCATCTTAGCACAATGGTCTGTTCGGACAACATTCACCGGGGTCAAAGTTCATCTCGGGGTGGGGGGAGTTGGAGGAGGAGAGGGATCATGTCTTTAAAGATGGCCCTACACTCCGAGCTAAGCGGCTTAGAGCTGCCATTTGGCCGCAGCGCGACACAAGGCGCTAAGTAACCCATGAGACCCCGCAAGCGAGAGGACGAGGAGACCCTGCTGCAGCATCACAGGCTGGCTTATCATCAGAACATCAACCGTCTCAGTAGTTGAACCACCTTGTAAATGAGCATCACAAGCATCGTTAGCATCTCTGTGTGGTGGCTTCCCACGGCTGCTAATCGGTACTGGTTTGCTCTAACAAGATTACGACCCATTCCCTCCGGTTCCTGCCCTCATCCATCGTCTCCCTAACCCCCCCCCCCCCCCCCCCCCCCCCCCCCAAATCCCTCTGGTCCTCGTTAAGGGATCCTGCGTATGGATAGCAGCAGTGTTTTTACATAGACGGGATCGTCCGGATTACACCGGATTACATTAGATAAGAAGCAACCCAGGGGTCAAGCCGATCATTCTGGTGTATTGTTTTGGATGTGTTGACCAACTTGACTTGGACAACAGTCGGTGCTTAGTGCTTAGCACGATCATAGCAATGCTTAGAAAGGAGCTATTTGGTGAACCTGGCGTCTGCCACTCAACCCTGTTTTGATATTCAACTGCCAAGTGACACTATGTTGTCTTTGTCGTTCTCTCTCTCCCCTTCTTCCTCCCTCCTCTCCCTGCTTCTCCTCTCCCTTCTATACTTCTCTCTCCTCACGTCTCTGTCCCACCTTTCTCCTTCTCTCTCCTCCGCTCTTCTTCTCCCTCTCATTCTCCCCCCTCTCTTCCTTGTCATGCCTGTCTCCTTCCTTTCCGCTTCTCCTTTCTCCTCCCCTCTTTCCTTCTCTCTTCTCTCTCTTCCCCTCTTCTCCCTCATCCCTCCTCCCCTCTCCTATCCTCTCTCTCCCCCCCTCTCTCCCCTCCTCTTCTCTCCCATCCTCTCTCTCACCCTCCCTCTCTCTCACCCTCCCTCCCTCCCTCCCTCCCTCCCTCCCTCCCTCCCTCCCTCCCTCCCTCCCTCTCTCCCCTCCTCTTCTCTCCCTCCCTCCCTCCCTCCCTCCCTCCCTCCCTCCCTCCCTCCCTCCCTCCCTCCCTCCCTCCCTCCCTCCCTCCCTCTCTCCCTCCTCTTCTCTCCCTCCCTCCCTCCCTCCCTCCCTCCCTCCTCCCTCCCTCCCTCCCGTCCAGACTCCGCCCCCAAGGCGTTCGGCATCCCTCTCTCCCAGGTGATCGCCAACGACCGCGCCCACAAGCAGCGGCAGGACGCCCTGAAGGAGAGCCGGCGGGACTGCCTGGACCTGGAGGCGTCCGTCCTGCGCTTCCGGGCCGAGAAGAGGCAGCTCTTCAACGGGGGAGGGGGAGGAGCCGGCGGAGGAGGAGACCCCGGGGGTCTCTGCTCCCCGCTGGGGGGTGGCGGAGGAGGGGACTCGACCTGCAAGCCGCTGTCGCCCCGGGCGCGGGACGCGGCCGGGCGCGTGCAGAGGAGGGTGAGAGGACGCCGCGTTAGAGACGGGAACACGCCGATACATAGAAGCAGCATGCAGAGAAAGTGAACGCGTGCATACGTAGAGATAGAATACGTCGGATGTTTCAGGAGCAATGCAAACCTTTGCGTTGCTCTTGGAAGTGCGCGGCGCCAGCGTCAGTTCCAGAACGTCTCTCAGGGAAGCTTCCAGAAAAACCAACTGCCAGATTCTCGCAATAAAAAAGGAACATTTGTTGGAGGGTGCATGAGCAACGGAAGCCAAGGAATTTGCCGCTCTTTAAACTCAAATTAACAGTTTTTACGATTTGTCTGGATCGCACTGCAGTGAGTGATTCCAACGGAGGTCTATAGGGCGCGGTTTGTTCGTTTATCCTTTGTGGTTTTTAATAAATAACGGATAAAGAGGGATACTGCAAATCCGAAACAAGAACAAGTCATTTTTTTTAAATAGTTCTTTCCATTCCTTCTATCCCCTCTCTGTCTCTTC
>JACYXH010000783.1:2375000-2402500 GCA_026745465.1 Lota lota
CACTGTACCCTGCTTTCCTACAGGTTAAAATGTTTTTTTTGTGGGTGCATCTAAACCTACTCTACGCCTTCACTTCCCTCCTCTCCCTTACTCCTCCCTCCCCCTCTTCTCCTCCTCCCCACTCCCTCCCTCTCTCCTTCCCACCACCTCTCCATCGCTCCTCCCTCCTCCTCCCTCCCCTCTCCTCCTCCAGTACTACGAGGTACGGACCAGCTCCAGTACCTGCAGCTCCTCCTCTTCCTCCTCCCTGTGTGGAACTGTGACACGTTGCTGCGCCTCCTCACGCTCCTCCACATCGTTCAGAGCTACGCACAGGACACCACCGGACCCCAGGACCAGGAGGTGGGGTGTGTGTGTGTGTATGGAGAGAGAGAGAGAGAGAGAGAGCGAGAAAGAGAGAGAGAAAACACGAATGCTGTAAGAGAGAGTGTGTGTGTGCGGATATAATTAGTTACTTCTCGCTCTCACTCTTTATCCTTCGGTCCGTTTCTCCTTCTCTTTATTTGTCTCTCCTTTTTTTCCACCCTGCACTCTCTCCCTCTTTCTGTTTCACGATCCCCCCTCGCTCTGTCTCTATTTGGGGGTTCTCTGTCTCACTCTAGTAAAAAGCAGAATAGCTGCCATTTCTATTTTTGTGTTGAGTGATGGTTAAATGCAAATGGTTAAAACCGAATCGCTCACTCTCTGTCTGCCTCTCTCTCTCCCTCTCTCGCTCCCCCTCCCTCCTTCCAGATCCCAGGTAATAAGATGACAGCTCCTAACCTGGCGGTGATCTTCGGGCCCAACCTGCTGCAGGGGGAGTGGGGGGGTGGGGCTGACCTGGGCATCGAGGACAGCACTGCCATCATCAACGTCACGCTGGTCCTCATACAGACCTACAAGAGACTCTTCACTGTGAGGCGCTTGTGTGTGTGTGTGTGTGTGTGTGTGTGTGTGTGTGGGTTAGTGTTACTAAATGTTAGAAAATAATGGCTAATGTTGACGATTTTTTGTTAGTTTGCTATTGTTAGTCAATGTTAGCTATCGATAGCTACTGTTGGCTAATTTGAGCTAATTTTTGCTCATGTAAGCTAACAATAGCTAATGATGGCTAATGTTAGCGAATGTAAGCTTACATTAGCTGATGCTAACTAACGTTAACAATGTAATTTTTATGTTTTTTAATCGTTTAGTCTTTGTTTATTTGTTTTAATATGTTTAGTATTCGTTAATATCATGTATGTGTCATATAGATCTGTGGTTTATGTCTGCAGGTTTCTGCTGAACTGCAGCAGGAGGTATTGATGAGTCTGATCCAGACTGATCCAGATGTTATTGATTACCTTCTACGCAGGAAACACAGGTAACCAGCCCGCCAGCCAGTCAATGCAATTGACTGTGTTTTCAAAAGCTGTGTTGCTATTGGCTGGATTGTAATTAGCTGTATTGCAAGGGTCTGTGTTTTGATTGGGTGGTTTATGATGGGCTGGGTTATGATTGGTCGTGTTGTGATTGGGTGGTGTTGTAATTGACTGTGTTTTGACTGTATTGTATGACCATTGACTGTTTTAATTGTCTTGCATGGTAATTCGTATTAAATGTCTGACTGGTGTCCTCATTGCCTTGTGTCTAATTGTCCAGTGTTGTGATTGGCTGGTGTCCTCTCCCATCTCCAGTGGGAGTCATGTGACCACGGAGAGCGGCGGCGGTAGCGGGCGCAGCAGCGTGAGCAGCGTGCAGAGCAGCGGGCGGCGGGACACGGGGGCGTCGCTTGACTCGGTGGGGGCGTCCAGCGGTAGTCTGTCCCCCTTGGAGCCACCCTCCCCCCTCTTCCCCCCCGACGGCCAGGGGGGGGAGATCAGCCTCACTAACGAGGTCTTCCTCAACGTCCTCAAACTGCACCAGAACAGGAAGAGACAGGAGACACGCAACGGTACCGCCCGCGTGACGACGCCACGTTACGACGCCACGTTACGACGCCACGTTACGACGCCACGTTACCCTTCAGTCGTTCCTCCGCTTTAAGCCAAAGAGTCTAACATGCAGGCATCTAGGATGCCTGCATGTTAGACTGTGGACATTAGGGTTCGAACCCAGAACCTCTGTGACATGTATCGTGGATATGATCGGAGTCTTCGGGATTGGATAATGGTGTTGTGATTGGTTGGAACGTTATGACTCATTTCCACCCGGACTTGATGATGTAATCAGTAAACATAGAAAGAAAGTCTAATTATGCAGACAAGCAACTAATCAGAAAGCTTCCTGGTGGTTTTTGTTTATGTTTCCCACTGTGGCTTTTAAACCTCTCAGACTTAGACCTAACATACATGTAATCAAGGAAAGGCATTCCCTGCCGGGCCTCGGTATATTGTTTACCGTTAGCTCTAAGTACAAGTTTCCTGGGTTGTCTACGAAATAATCCCCCTCATTCGCCGTTAGGCTAGAAAACGTCTGGTGGCATGTTTGTTTCCCAGTGTTTGTGTGCGTCATAGCGTTGGATGAAGGATAAATGAAGCAACAGCATCACCTGCTGGTCGTGGAGAGATTTGAAAGATGGCAAGAGAATCCAACCAACGAAAAAAAAAAAAACAGGGAAAGAGAGGAGATAGAGAGAGAGAGAGTGGAAAGATGGAGAAAGAGGGAAGAGACACAGAGATAATAAAGTCCCCCCTATTAAAGGTTTAACTTCGCTGGATGTCGGGTTTCCAGTCTTTGTTTTTGCTGTTCTTTCTTTCTTCTGTTTGTGTTGCAAAGTTCAAGACTTCTCACCAGAACATTTCTATCTGACAATCCTCTAAACCAGACAGAAAGGTTATTGTTGTTCTCGACCCAGATGTTCTTTCAGTTGTTGCATAACATCTAAAACCATGGATATCGATCACACAAAATACTGCGCACCCAACTCCTGTAGGAACAATAAACCCCTAGTCTGTTCCTCCTCTGGCTGGTGCCCTGCAAATTATGATTGAAGGATTCAAATGGTTAAAATGTTTAAAGGTCTGTGGTAGCGCCTGAAAGAGGTGGGATAATTGGTAGGTTCCCACATTGTGATTTCAATCCCATCACAATGTGTGATTGGATAATTCAGGATATTGATTGGCTGGTGGCAACAACCAATAACAACCAACAACCTCTCTCTCTCTCTCTCTCTCTCTCTCTCTCTCTCTCTCTCTCTCTCTCTCTCTCTCTCTCTCTCTCTCTCTCTCTCTCTCTCTCTCTCTCTCTCTCTCTCTCTCTCAATGCAGGCTCGGAGGGGACGTCGGGTAAATCCATCCGTCACATCAGACAGTTCCACTCCCACCACAACCTCCTCAGCCTGGTCAACTCCTCCACCTCCTCCACCTCCACCTCCTCCCTCTGTGCCTCCTCCTCCAGACTCCAGGGCCAGGAGTCGTTGGACAGGGAGGCCCAGGAGAGGAGGTGCACATTAGGCTTCAGCCTGGGTGGAGGAGGAGGAGGTGGAGGTGTTGGAGGAGGAGTGGGAGGAGGTGAGGCAGGGGGAGGGAGCGTGTGGGTGAGTCGGAACCCTCCCGCGGGGGAGGAGAACAAGACCTCCCCCGTCAGCAACTTCTGGGACTTCTTCACGGGGAAAGGATCGAGCTCCGAGACCATGGTGTGAGGAGGAGGAGGAGGAGGAGGAGGAGGAGGAGGAGGAGGAGGAAGATTGGATGATGGGGGAGGGAAAAGAAGGAGGAGGATGAAGAGAAAGAAGGGGGGAGGAGGGAAGGGATCGGGGTCAAACCATGTGATGAAGAATAGGAGGAAGAGGAAACATGGGAAGGGGTGGAGAATGAAGATGAAGATGATATTAGAAATATGAAGATGAGGAGTGATGGTGAAGAAGATGAAGATGAGGAAGAGTGAATGGATTTCTGGCAGTGAACAGCTGTTGTTTTTGTTTTTATTCCCCGCATGGTGAGGACGTGTTTGTTGGAAAGCAGGATGTGATGTGATGTCATTTTATCCACTTCCTGGTCACGAGATGTCTCTCATGCATGGCGTACAAAACATTTATTTTTTAGAGAGAGACGTAAATAAAACAGTTTGGCCTTTGCAATTCTGAAAGTTTAAACACAAACATACACACACACACACACACACACACACACACACACACACACACACACACACACACACACACACACACACACACACACACACACACACACAGTATCTCCCTCACTGACACTATGAACTAAGCATTAAGGAGAACAGCTTGTTCACCCAGTTGTCCCTAGTTCCATCTTCATCCATGTTTTTATGACATAACAGGCAGTGTACTTTAGCTGCCTAAAAATGGAACAGTTATCGATCCTCTGTCGCTATATGTGGACATACAGTCACATCGGAAATATTTAACGCAACGTTTTGCGTTAAAAAAGGATTTAATATGGGGTTCGTTTTTTTTGTCATCCAACGAGCTTTGAAGTATTTGTTTTTTAAAACGTCACACCACACACACACACACACACACACATACAATCGATCATGTATGATCCAACAATGGCAAACAATGGCAAACAGTAGGACTGTTCTCTTTATTCGTACAATATCTGCAGATTACCACATGCTATTTTTTCTATAAGAACCGATCAATTATTGACGATTAAGTAAACAACATAGTATCTGTATACATTATGTTCATATATATGTATATTTATGTTAAAGTATGTTTTCTTTTTCTTATAATGTTAAGAAATATCTTTACATATAAGATTTCACAACGCAGTAATTAAAAGGTAGTATTAGATTATGAAACTGAAATTGAATAAGCTGTAATTATATATTGGACGTCTTTTATATTGCTGTATTACACAATGGGTCCGTGATATAAAAAAAGTGTAGTATCCATCTGACCACAAGGTGGCCCTGTCGACCAAGTTACCAACCCTGTGAATGCAGGTCTTCCACTATGTTCAGTGGCGATCTTTGTCCAAGAGTGCCTAAAGGCCTACCATTTCTGATTGATTTTTTTATTATGTTGTTGAGTAATACAATTCCAATGTATTTTTCATAGGAGTGATTTGCCTCTCAAATATTTGGGCGGGTGTGGGGATGGCTGAGTCAGGGATGGACATGCGTGGATGATGTGGTGAAAGAGTGAGTGATGGGAGTGAATAATTTATAGGGGGAGATTATAAATTGATGAATTGGTTTTGCATGCCCCATTAACAGTACAATCATCTTTGATCCTTGTTGTTCCCTAGATCCAGATTGGAAGTTATGTGCATTGAAATGTCTGGGATCGGAGCAGAACATCCTCAGGCCTACACACTGCAAACTTTATAACATATCCTATCATCGTTTATTATATTCAAATGAGTCTTCCATTGATTGCATTTGTACATATATATGTGCATAAGTTGTACGTTTGGGGGCGACATATTTTCCTATACATTCCATGTGAAGAAAATATATTTTAATTTGCTCCGAAAAACTAAAATAGGTATATATGATAATTGTTAACATGTCAGATCCAACCTCCATACCAATACGTTTTTTGTGTTTATCTGGTAAATGTATAGTGCCCCCAAACATGCTAATGATTAAAAGTTACAACTGTTAGTGTCGTCCCGTCAGTGATCCAAAAACAGAACACTACATAAATAATGCTTCAGGGCCCACGAAAACATTCATTCAGTTGAGTTGATCTTGCGAAACTTAATTTGGCCTTTATACTGTTTATGCTGAAGTTACGAAAACCTACTGTGAGCAAAAGAACAAAACATTACCAAGCTAGAGGATTGCGCTGTGTCCTGTCTTAATCACCAACATGTTTGTGTATTCAACTGACCTAAACTGTGTTCTAATTTCACAAAATTACATTGTAAGAACTAAATGTGTCTCGTATGAGGGCTCATGCCGGACTTCTATTAGACAATAGTTTGTTCTCAATGCTGTCCTAAAACGGCCTTTTTTTGTTTTTACCACGAGGGGTGATACAAAAACACAAGGCATTTCAAAATCGAGCCACTTGTGACATCACAAGTCAGAGTGGGTCCAGCCAGATTATGATAGCTAGATCAACCTGCCAGCCTACTATAAACTCAGGTATGGGGTGAGCGATCCATCATAATCTCGGTGGACACTCCCACTGGGGTGTCACTATGGGTAGATATTTTTTTAATACATCCACTTGGGACATCACAAGTGGATGTATTTCAAGATGTCTTGTAATGGCTAATCCTCAAGTATAAAAGAAAAAGCCTCAGAATGATTTATTAAACATTTTATTTGCTTAGATCCCCCCTTCCCTCCCTCAACAGGACAACTTCGTAACCCTTGGCATTAGTGACCGGTCAAATATACAGTATAGCCTCAACGACATTTGGTTGGTTTGGTTTGTTATACTTGGAGCACCAGGTGGGCGGGGCATTCTGCTTCCAGTTAGTGATTGGTCTTCGGGGACAGCCCGTTAAGGAATAAAATAAAGCATTTCAGAAATTATTTTCTGGGCTGTTGATTATTTCAAGCAAGCAAATATTCATATATCCAATAATAACATCTGTATTTATGTACACATCAACATCTCGTACTAGAAACGTTAAAACATAATCATAAAAACACTCCCAGGTTATCGCGAGGCGCCTACTCAACAACGGTAGACTGGTAATTAGTCAAATATATCACAACGAATGTTAACACCAAGTCAAAAGTAATATAAAACATAAAACAATAATTTGAATAACATTAATTGGATTTAAATACAAAAAAAAAATCGACATTCGCTTTGCGACTGCTAACTAAATCGCCTTTAATTTCAGTTTACACTTGAATGCTGATAAAGATGAGCTAACTGATGGTAAGTGTAGAGACAAGGGGCAGTAAAACTATTGACCCCTTTTTAGTATCATTTGCATGTTGAATGTTGTCATTCAAATTGTACTTCTTTCCTCATTCATGGAATAGCAACATGAAAAAATGCATAAATGGATGCCATTATTTTTAGAGACATAACCTGCCTTCTCAATCCCTGTTGCGTGACTAAATCTTGCTTAAATACTTCATCCCAAATGTCCTAACTTTTCTTAAATGTACAACTCATTTGAACAAAGAACAACATTGTTCTGTTAGAAGCAACACTTTTCTGAAATGTTAATTAGGTAGTTAAGGTTCAGACTTCAACATAGGACCAGATAGGGAGACAAAGTTCGATTTAAAGTCGTCTTTAGTTGGGACGCAGCCGTTCGTTACCGATTAGCTCAACTGTCCGCGGTTCAGTCTCCATTAGAGAATTAGTGTAAAGTAAGCCATCGCTCCTTAAATACCCCGTTGACCATACTTGACATCGCAAGTCAAACTGTGGCTCTATTTTTAACATTTGACTGTACATTTCAACGGCAGGCAGACCTACATTCAAGAATATACTTTCTTCCAGTGTGCAGATGGACTAGCTGCTGTAGAGTATTTGAAGAAACTATGACGAGGATTAGTATATCAAGTATTGGTTACATTAACACATAGTTGTTACTTGGAGTGAAAGGGTGTGCTTGTTTGTTAACTCCGAGTGGAGCTGTCCACCATATAGTCATCACAATATGGTTGATCTAGATTTTCTATTTTTCAAATATACCCGGTTTAACAAGGAGGAAATTAAGCTTACTGGCAGTGCAGCACAAAGTAAACAACATAAACAAAACAATGAATCACTTCAAAAACAATATTTGGTGTCTTTGTGCGTTAAAACAAAGCAGAGGTGCTCATAGAACAGTATTTAGGTCTACTGTTGAACTAGGTATGGACCTCAGAGTGACTTGGCACTGGCCAACACTGTATAGACCCCCAGCCTCTAATCACAGAAGCACAGCTGATCATGAATATCCATGCCACGCAAATAATAAATCAGGAAAAATTAAATACGGGCTGAAGAGACTGACTGCGATGACCGCAATTCAATGTAGACATCATAGGTCAGAAACGGCCACACCTCTGGGTGACACATTGTAATTATATGGCTGAAAGTAGTAGTACCAGGTACAATGCCACACTTCACCTGTGGGTGTCACTGTCGCTGCCATTTGATGTGACTGTTGGGTAACTCTTGAAAAGTACGACCTTAGATTGAACCACAGAAGACCCCTGGAAAATGAACCAATTGATCGGTGGAAGACTTTGTAACAAGCGAGACAAACCAGTTGGCTTCAGCTTTATAAAGCTCTATAATGATAAAGGTGGTGGTCTATAGACAAACATACTTGTTAAAATGCCTTAAGCATTTCTTTGAGTCTCCATTGGCAAAGGCTGCAATGCAAAACAATCCACTTCCATAACTGGGAGGGTTTCGGTACACAGCGGTTCAATTGTTTCGCTGAAGATCCCTTGCCGGTGCAGTAAGAAATAGGGGCGAGTTTGAATTAAAAGATGTGTGGAAGATGTAAGGATAAGCCACAGACGAGACTGGGAGGAATTGCATTCGGACCAATTGGTACATGCTGTTTCGACAAATATATATATGGTTCAGGGTTGCCATGGAATAAGGAAAGGTTTATTCGCTGTTTGTTCCCGTTTCCGTCTTTCAGGGATGGTTTTGATGTGCACGGGAAGGGGGAAGTATTCAAACTTCTAAAAGGGCCTTGAGATCAAAAAACATGAGGCATTGTCGAGGGACATTCTTAAATAATTGACCACTCAAAGCTTGCCTTATTTTAGCCACTCTGCCCTGGGAACAAGTATTACCAGTGAAATCAGTTATGGCGATAAACACCAACAACCGACAAGGGAAGGCACTGCCCACAGCAGCTCAGCCAAGCCACGAACCACAGCTCTGTCGTTTCTGCTGTAACAGAACAAGAGGTTTGGTTTCCCATCATTTGTGATGTATTACCCATAATAGCCAATTCATCAGCATTTGGTTAGATACAATGTGTGTCTTTGTTTTAAAATGCGATAGCAGTAACGTTTGCTAGTGGTTTTTCAGAGCAGCAAATGACCATGGGGTACTTTACCTAAAATAACTACATAGGCAAAATTGATAACGGTTGACGGATGATGTTGTGACCGGCTGTAGTAAGCAGCTGTAGCTAGGGGCTATCACTAGCAGCTATAGATAGTGGCTTTAGCGGACGGCTATAGCTGATGGCTGTAGTTAGCATTTCCACCTCGCGGCTATAGCTGTACGCTATAGCTAGCAGGTGATAGCGACTAGTGCTGTTCTACTAGATGAAGAGTTGTGAACAGTCCCAGCTCCTCTCCTTCTCGGGTTGCAGTAGGTTAACTATTTATTTCACTCTGGGCTAGTGGTGAAGATATATACCATATAGAAGCAAGCAAGCAAGCAAACAAACAAACAAACAAACTTAAGCCCTTATGGTGACTACAGACAGCGCTAATGAGATGCTAATTATACGCACAGTGAAGAGGGTCAAAGAAACCGGTTGATCTTTTTTAACGATGTTAAGCACCGTACGATGTGTGCGTGAAGACAGCCACTCGCATTGCCGTGTCCAAAAGGTACTTGAGGCATCACCTCATCGACCAATCAGATCAATCGGCTTGTTTTCCTACTTGTTTAATATGCTTTGACCGATCCCCGGCCACCACAAATCTCCAACCACAAACAATAACATGCCAGCCTCTCAGGACTCAATGCCAAAATGCACTGCAAAGCCAATCCAACTGATCGAGTTAAAGCCGTTTCAGTTTAAACTCGCAATGCATGATGGGATAGGCTTGAAAAAACAGAAAAAACAAGAGGCTCGCACGACCTGCATGTTCCAAAAGGGGCGGTCCAGTGCAAAGCTCCGACAACAGGAAGGGGGAGGGGAGGCATCGCCCACTTTTTGCTGATTGACAGTCCATTTGGGGCTCTTCCATTGGCGGGGTTTTCAGTCTCTGGACTGGTAGAACAGGATGTAACCCGATTCAGAGTTCTTGGAAATGTCCGACGTCAGCCCGTAGAACTCCTCAATGGCCTGGGCGTCGATTTTCTGCAGACGAGGAGAAGAAACATTACACCGTTCCTCTGTAAGGGATATTATACAGCCAAGTAAGGGACCATGTAAAGCAAGCCGGTCATTACCTCGCCAAATGAACGCAGAGAGGGTATAGTTCGCGTTAATGAACGGCTAGCTGCACATTATCCCGATTATTGCACGGCTACTTACCAAAGACATCAATCATTTGACACAAGATATAATGACAAAAACCGATTTTCTTGATTTAAAAATGATTTGATTGCTTCCACTAAAATAAATTGTCTGTTAGATTTGATGGTTGGAAATATTGTTCATAGCGATGGTCTGTTATTCATAGCACAATCTGCTATACAAAAATAACAAACAACAGAATGCCTTAATTGACCAATCAGACAAAGCCGTATAATAAATGGGGATAATGCAGTTTGAAAGACAGAGGGACGCTGGGTCCAGGATTGTTGCTGTTGGATTGAAAGCGGACGCAGTGTGGATTGCGGTGGATTAGAAATGCTGCTACCTCACATCAGGCAGTTTCAGACCCTTTTCCTTTAAACCAGGGCTCAAAACCCAGAGAAAGATAAATAGAGGAAAACTGAATGAAAGAGGCCAAGCCTACAAGAGGCTTCAATCCAACGCCAGAAGAGAGCAAAAACTTGAACAAAATATAGAAATTCAAACCCTTTAAAAAGTTAAACCTAAATCTCATTTAGCATTAACTAGGCCCTGACAGCTGCAGACTCAGCGGAATATTCCAGAACCTTTGTTGACACGGAGCCAACTGTCAAGCGGACCAGATGTTCGAATGGGCCCTCACGCCGTGATAGTGGAAAAATACCGGGACCTCCAAGCCTCTAACCCCTCTCCACCCATATTGACTTGGACCAAAACAATGTTGAGGTTTAATGGAAGCCAAGACCTCTTCTCCACTGGAGAAAAACTCTTGAGCTACGAGGGTTAAAATGTACAGTATTGTTGTTTTCTTACAGGGGATGAACGGCAGTTGAGACTGGACCTCAAGGGAAATACTGAGCAAATCTCCAATAATAGGCCAATTAAAAAACGACACCAGTGTAGTCCATTTGGTTAGTAAACATCGAGTAGTGATTTGCAGCAGTGAGAATATAATTTTAAAACCAAATAACCGACTCACCTCCACAATGTCGTCGTCAAACAACAGCCAGAAGCCGTGGCTTTTAACGATGGTGATGTAGTGACCTCTGTTAGGACCGCTGGTCAGACAAACAGGTCAACAACAAGATTAATTATTTACTGTCAAACAACTCAATACAGAGAGGGGATATTTTGCTGTAAAATAACTGCCAAGTAAGAGGCAGTACAGTACTGGGAAATATAGACTATATAAATGTACAATAAAACAGGTCAAATCAAATTTTACGGTGTTAAAAATTAGGTCAAGAATTTTAATTAAATAGTTTCAGGAATCCAACAAATGGGTTGCTAGCATTTTTGGCTAGCAAGAGCTTGTTGCACACTGGTTCTAAAGCTGAGCTTGAATTTACAGAAATCAACTTCCACATATTTAAGAAGGTAACTATAAACAAATCACTTATTCTCTAAGCGACATCAAGCTCATCCCATATACCAGAGAAAAGGGCCCCTATTTCACAACCAGAGGATGGCTAGATCACCAAACCAGTTGGTACAGTCCACTGGGTACACTCATCTACCCATCACCCACCTGTGAGTGGACAGCCCTCCCACTTGTGATGTCACAACCGGGTCGATTTTGCATCGGCTGATCAACCTCCCACCAGGTGGCAAAAACAGGGCCCCCCCCCCCCCCCCTTCAAAGACGCACCCAGGTGTTGTTTCCACAGAAGTCCCAGCAGTGTGTTTGGCGCCCCCTACCTGCCGCAGTGCACCACGACGGCCACCAGGTCGTACATGCGGTCGGGGTTGGTGGCGTCGCCCGAGGTGTTGAAGAGCCGCAGCTCCAGGGGGAAGACCACGCGGTAGGACAGCTTGGTGTAGCGGTGCAGCTGGTCCATGTACTTAAACCTCTTGAGGTGCAGCGCCAGGATCATAGGGAGCTTCTTCACCCTCATCCTGAGACATTGGAGATCGGGGGGAGGAAGGGGTGAGAGGGGGGTTAGTCATACTGGTTTTTAAACACTTTTTTTTATGTTCTAAAGGTTCCATCATTTATCAGGTGTTTTTTGTCTTGTGTCCCAAGGACATGGATCTTGGAATACCATGAGTGCACACTTCTTCTATTGCACAGAACAATCCCTCTTACCGCCTCAAACCAACAAATGGTCAAATCATTGTTTTGATTGACAAAAGAAAACGTCGATGACATTATGATGTACCAAAGACTAGCCGACATCATGGTGTCAACACCACTAGCCCCATCTACCCCCATCCTTTTTCCGTCTAGAAGTTTCCGTCTGGGAGAAGGCAGCTGGAAGGGGTGGATGGGCGCCTACGTTTGGGCTCTTCCTGCTGGAAGAAGATGTTCCATGCCAGCAAACCACTCTGGCTGCTTACTGGAACTAATGTAGACCAGTACTAGGATGACACACTACTAAATGTGTGCGTGTGTGGTCTCAGTGATACGAAACAGAAGCCAATCACAGTGAGACTTCGATTCAGTGTTGAGTCAACGGGCCCCTTAAGGCCCCCAGGGGCCCTAGATGTGTCCTACTTAGAGTTACCTATTTCTAATTAGTCATTAAGCAGATCCTTTTAGCCAGGAGGGGAGAGGAAGAGGAGAGGAGAATGGAGAGGAGAAGAGACAAGATGAGAAGAAGAGTTGGAGAAGAGAAGAGAAGAGAGGAGAAGAGAAAGGAGAATAAAAGAGGAAAGGAGAGGAGGAGAGCAAAGAGAGGAGAGGAAGGTTCAAGTAGAAGGGGCCCCTTGTTACAACAACAGACCTTGGACTAAACGTAAGGCAGGAAGTGACCCGGACGATTGATGATATCACTCACCTCTTCTGTGCTTCCTGTTTGCTGCGACACTGTTCACAGTAGTACTTGTACTCACTGCATAACGTTTCTGTGTTGCTGAAGCCCCTGTAGACACACACACACACACACACACACACACACAGTGAAAAAGGTTACCATAATATTATACAATGTTCAGTAAAATACATATTTATTGTATAGGACACACACACTCAAAGTGTGTGAGTGCGTACGTGTACCTGAGACAGTGTGTGATGGAGGTGTTTTGCTCCACGTCTACCGACAGGTCGAGGAAATCCTCGTCTTTACTGCTCACCTGCACAGGTAAAGAGAGAGAGTACATGACAAAGTTCTGTTTAGTTCGTAAAGCTGCTTAACGGTCCAATCGTGGTCACTTGTCTTCCACCAGCTTGACCAACAATGACGGGCTGTTGCTAGGAGACCCCGCATCCTCCACTCACCGCTTCACAGTTGAGGCAGCGCGTCTCATTGGTCAACGTCCCCTGGAAGATCTCATGCACCCAGGTGCGCTGCGCCTCCTTCGTCCCCCCACTACTCCCTCCTCCTCCTCCTCCTCCTCCTCCTCCTCCACCTCCTCCCCCTACGTCTCCCCCCGTATCTCCTCCTCCTCCTCCCACTCCTCCCGCTCCTCCGTTGTGGAGGAGCTTCCCGTTGTGGGTCTGCTGCTCCGGGGTCTTCTCCTCCTGCAGGAGGTCCGCGATGGTGTTGAGGAGGTAGTTGAGGAACTCATGGGCATCCTGCTGCATGTAGTTATCAAAGAGCTCTGAGGGGGAGAGGAGGAGACAGGTGGGAGAGGGGGGAGAAAGAGACAGAGAGAGGGGAGAGATGTGGGAGAGGGAGAAGAGGAGGATAGAGATAGGGGGAGAGGAAAAGTGTAAGAGGAAAGAACAAGAGAGGGGGAGAGAGAGGAGAAGGTGCAGAGACAGCGATGGAGAGAGCAACGGAGAGGTGCGGACCAAGATGAACAGATGGAGAGCCGGTGAGTGGAAAGAATGACAGAGAAAATAGATGGAATGAGGAGGCGGAGAGAGGGATGAGGAAGAGTAGACAGGGAAAATAAACAGCGTCAGTGTTTGTTGGAGGAACCCGAGAGAGAGAGATGGAGAACGACAGGAGTGGAAGAGCGAGAGACCGAGAGGGAAGGAGAGAGGAACATATTCAGGTCTTGTGAAGCAGTGTTTCCACATTAGTCGTCTGACTCTACAGATATGATTCTGTCAGCCCTTGACAAGCAAGACTACTTATTGTACACCTAGATAAAGAGATGACCAAATACAGTTTATCCACCCCCACTCTCTCTCTCATCATGTGTCTCTTATTGTCTCTTTACCTCTCTACATCAGTCTCCTTCTAATTTTGTCTCTGCCTCCCTCTCTATAGTCTGATCATGTCTCCTTCTGTCCTCTATCTCCCTCAGTCTACTATAATTATGCTACCTGCATGTGTGTGTGTGTGTGTGTGTGTGCGCGCCTCTCTCTCGCTTAATTTCCCTCTCATTTCCATTTAATTCAACTAAGCGTTATTGCACTACATTTCAATGAAAAAAACTTGTTGCCAAAGCATGAGGATAAACAAAGACATTAATATGTCATTCAATTCTCTGTCTCTGCTCACCATTCTCCTTCCTCAGACGGGAGATGAACTTCTTGGGGGGGATGACCCCCACCTTCTTCTTCTGCGTGGCGATGCTGTTGAACAGGTCGGCCAGGCAGGTGAGCAGAGACTCTTTACGCCGTGGCTGCACCTGCAAACACACACACCTCAGCATTTCCCCGCGGTGAACCCATAAAAAGATGTACCTTACTCTGACTGCAGCCACACAAAACTCTTACAATAACTTAAGAATATCTATCCTAAAACCTGAACTTGATCTAAACTAAGCCATATTTAACCCTAACTCTGCCTAACCCTAACACCTAAACTTAATCTAAATTGAACCAGCTTTACTGTAATTGCTCAACTTAACCTTCTCTAAATTGAATATAAATGTAACCATCTTTAACATGACACCTGAACCCCTATCCTTCAAAACGGTGCTATAGAAATCGAAAGCATTACTATTATTATTACACTTTTTAGAAAAGCGACTATCAGGGAATAGATAGGTTTCAGTGGTCTGAATCTGGACGTTCAAACCTGAAAAGTGAGTTTGTGCAGTCTTTGGACCAGTTTAGACCAGTTCAGACCAGGTCGGACCAGTAACTCACCTTATATGCCAGAACTTTCTCTCTAAACGGCCGGCAGAAATACAACGCCTGCAGGACTGAGTTACAGTAGCAGGTGTTTCCAAACTGCAGAGACACAAACAGATTCATGGACAGGTTAAAGAGAGGAAGAGACCGAGACAGGGACAGGGAGACAGAGCGAGAGAGAGAGAACTTGTGTTTTTGATTGATCAACACTCACATTGACCAATCCGAAGTAGTGTTCATTAACGGGAAACTGTTCCGGTCCAATCTCCTTCTCCAAAGCAGAGGCATTAGCGCCCTGAGAGAGATAGAGCGAAACAGAGAAATAGAGATAGACAAAGAGAGCGAGTGAGGTAGAGAGAGGAAGATAGACAGAGAGTGGGAGAGAGAGGGAGAGAGATCAGAAGAGAGGGAGGGATACACAGCGACAGAAACAGGGAGAGAGAGGGAGGGAGGGAGAGACAGAGGGGAGAGAGAAAGGAGGATGGAGGGGGAGAGAGAGAAAATAAATATCCAACACAACAATGGCATGCACTTAGTCCAATAGTATGTTCCTGCAATACCGGAGGCTGCATTTTCAAGATTGCACTCCTAAAACCGCATGCTGGTTAGATGACAAAGTGTAGATATTAGGTTAGAAGTGGTTTGGTTTAGGAATGAGGTTTGGGATGTTTAAGTTTAGTAGATGGTTAAGTTCAGGAATAAGGTTAGAGATGGTTAAGTTGAGGTATTAGGTTAGAGATAGTTAAGTTTAGTTATTGGGTTAGGGATGGTTAGGTTTAGGAATTAGGTGAAACATGGTTAAGTTTAGAAATAAGGTTAGAGATGGTTAAGTTTAGAAATTTGGTTAGAGATGGTTAAGTTTAGGGTTTGGGTTAGTTTAGGTATATGTTTTAGATATGTTTAACTTTAGGTATCAGGTTAACTATCTGTTGTGTTTCATCACATTTTCATGAATATATACATACATATTTTTATTATTGAGTTACTCATCAGATTCATACTCCATCCAAGAAAAAAATGAACACATGTCCCAAAGGCAGTCTCACAAAGAATTACAGTTCTAGAACTGCGGTCCCAAGACTGCGGTTGAATTGTCCAGAACTACAGTTCTAGAACTGCGGTCCCAAGACTGCGGTTGAATTGTCCAGAACTAACCTAGGGCCGCGGTCCTGAAAGTACAGCCTCCGGTATTGCAGGAACATACTACTAATTTAGTCAATAGGCTTACAGTAGTGTACACAGTATAGATACCACAGTAGGCCAATATATAATACACTCATATGTATTACTATATGTAATCATTTATCAAACACAGTACAACTACATTGGGTTCAACTAAACACTGCTAGTTTCTTTATCAGATTCAAGGTGGTTAAACTGAGGTGAAAGGTTGGTAAGTGTACTGTAGCTATGGGGGAAGCAGTGCATCGTGGGAATAAGAGTCTGGACGATCCCATCCATGCACACCCACACTTTACCCATCGTTTTACATTAAGGTAATACTATATTACAGTGTTATGCACACCACATCCTTCGTAAGCACAGACAGGCAAACAGGATGCCGTAAGGAGGCTTCAAGGACAAAGATACCGCTGTCTACTATATTTATGTATGTACGACCACAATCGTAGAATGAGTAAACACAATGGTTCAATAGATGTACCCAAACAATGACCCACCGCACCTATGTCAGAGCAGAGAACACCTCTTATTTGCATTTCTGCAGAATAATTTAATAGAACCCCTGACAAAGTGATACATGACCCTAACCACTGGTTTACATTAGAGGCAAGTCGAACAAATCAGAAATGGCACGTCTTGAATACATACATGGACTTTAATAGCCGGTGGAAAATAAAAAGGTTGAATAGGTGTATGAAGTTATTATTATATAATAACTACACACACATTCCTGAACAGTTATCCCAATCATTTAGCATATGCTTCCATTCAAATAGACCTCTAGTGAACTCAGATACAGGTCAATGAGGAGCAGGTAGGGGACAGGGCATCTTGCTAGAAGATGCCCACTGGTAGAATGCGGACATTGGGAATCGAACCCAGTAACATTCAGCTGGTAGTCGACCACCAGAACCAATAGACTATCCTGAAAGCAACTAAAGTAACTAAAGACTACTGGATATAAAACAGACCCCAACAAGTTTCCTACAAGGTTATTTCTTACACATATGGGCTGTTTTCTGATTGCCTAGTTTTCTATAGACTCTCTGTTAAAGTCTGACAGTGACGTCAGGCTAAATCTGAGCTAAGCTAGTTAGCCGTGCTTCAACCTTTGATCAGCCCTGATGTCTCATTGACAACATGGCATGCAGTGTGTACACATGACACAACACAACAACACTGAACCTCAACACAACTTGGCCTCCAACAGACACACCAGTGTTGTGTTAGGACTAGCTTACGGCTAAAAGGCTAATTGTGTACCATTATCATGATGTTTCCCAGTGAGGTTAGCAAGTCTTCTAAACCCCTAAATGTATATTGCTAACAGACCAGCTACCAACACGCTGAAGCTAATCCAAGTTAGCTGGTCTGTGTTAGCACGTCTGCTTACAGACCAGCTTAAGTTAAATGTAAAGCTAAGTGAGATCTAACAGAGCAGCTAGCTTAACTAAACTCGGCAGTGTTAGCTGGTCTGACTTAGCTTAGCTTTAGCTTGTTAACACGTCAGGGTCCACCAGACACACAAAACAAACACAACACCAACACAAACACCGGAATAACGGGTTTCTGCCGTACCATCGTACAAATCGAGGCGATCTTTCGGACTGTCATCAGTATTTCCATCCGTAATCCTCCATACTGGACCTGGACCACCGGTGTTCAGAAACGATCGCAGCCAAATAGGGCTGCAGAGTTCCGGGGAAACCTTTCCGCCCGTCCGGCCTGTCTGGTGGAAGTTGTGGTGGTGGTGGAGGGAGCGTCGCTGACGCACCGCGTATGGTTGCTTGGTTCATTTCCTAACACCACGGGGTGGGGCGGTGCCGTGTGTGATTGAGTATAGAGGTTATAGAATCCGCATTGTGTTTCACACCTTGGATGTACAATGACAGAAAACGAATGTTCCCGAAGTGGACCGGAACGACGGATTAAAAACAAACTGATATATCAACCGACCTCAACTGTCAAATGCATCAACAGCATTTCTTTTTTAGGTGTTTTTCTACCCTTCTATTACTCTTGGTGTATATATATATATATAGTTTATCATATGTGTATATGTATGTAGATATATTTTTAGTTTTTGTAGTTATGGTTAGGGTTATTTGAATTTGCAAGGTTTTCTAAATCCCTAATTTCCTACCTATACGCCTACCTTCTTCAACACATCTAGAATAAAATTATACAAAAATAAATATTTTATTTTATCCCTCAGATACCTTATCGAAAACACGCATTGACCATCCACGCATCGTGGGTGCGCCTGTACGTGCACTGAGCGAAAGTGCGCGTCATCCGTTTATTCCTTTTGAGCAATAAACGTTTGTTTTTGCCATAAACTATCGTCTAACGACCATGGCCAATAATTACTTCGTATTAGTGACTTAGTAGTTTGCATTAGTACTAGTTAGACCTGGTAGACCTATAGGCGTAGTGTAATTAGTAATAAGTAGATGTAATTACTACTAATCATTTTAATTACTACTAATCGTTTTTGGTATTTATTTGCTGTTACAGATTCGGTGCAGCCAAGTTCAGACGTGTCTGGGAATATTGAGCCAATGGTCAGCCCCCCCACACACACACACGCACACACACACACACACACACACACACACACACACACACACACACACACACACACAAACCACACATCTCTTTTGCGCTCTCTTTTAACACACAACCCCCCCCCCCTCTCTCTCTCTCTCTCTCTCTCGCTTAACCCCCCCCCCCCCCCCCCCCCCCCCCCCCCCTTGGTCCGGCCGGTTACACGGTGGAAACAGCCGACCCAGTGTGTGTGTGTGTGTGTGTGTGTGTGTGTGTGTGTGTGTGTGTGTGTGTTTGTTTGTGTGTTTGTGTGTGTGTGTGTGTGTGTGTGTGCACGCACTAATCCTGGATGACTAAAACTCATATCCAGTTTGGTATAAAAATAAAAGCAACGTCTAAACTTAATACATATTCTGTTACAGCTGCAATTCCTTGGATGGTCCACAAGCGGGATTTTCTGAATTAACGGGGGAATATTGACTTGACCACACGGACCGTGGACTCTACTCCACCAGTCCACTACCAAGGACACTAGGACAGGGCACTCTCACCCACTACTGAAGATAGCAGTGGGGGAAGATAGAGAGATAGGTTTGGTGGAGGCAGACACACAGATCGCATTGCCAGACAGACTGATAACGGACCGGAGCGAGGGGAGCTAAATGCGGATCACAGCCGACCCAACGAGGACAATGAGCGGTGGCGGTTCTGGCAACTTTCTGCTGGTTCCCATTCCGGAGTATCCCGTTCTGGACTGCGTCGTTCCCAACAAAAACGTCAAAATTGTGGTGTTGGGTGCGAGCAACGTCGGGAAAACTGGTAAGGCAATGGGGTTTTACAACTGTTGTGGTGAATAAACAATTGAACGCAGAGGACCAACTCAGCAAAAAACAAAACAAAGAAAAACGTTGAGAGTTCCAATTTGTAACATTTTAAGTCATTGTCTTGAAAGAGCCTTTCAGAAAATATTGGGGTAGCTGACTTCAACGTGTCCTCATGCTTACTGAAGACCATATCACGCATGTCTATGTCCTCCTAAAACTAGTTTTGTTCACTAAGGCCAGTGTATTTTGTTCTACAAAGATCACATGAAATTGAATTGTTTTGTTTGTTGTTGTTGTTTAGAACTAACCAGATAGGTTAAAAAGGAATGTCGGAAATTTCATTCATAGCCAACAGGGGGCGACAGATCGACAAGCACGCTACATGATAAACATACAATAGTAGTTTATTAATATAAGTAATTCTTTTGTATTGGTAACTGTAAAAAGTCTAAAACAATACATGAAAGCTAACATAAACCCATACGTAATCGTTTAATCATAACAGGAATTCAATTGTATGTTCATGGTTTATATCCTAGATAGATTTGCAAATATGTCGAGCATTATTATGACAGCCCTTTTCAACACAAATCACGCTCTATACAAACACAGCGCTCTTATTGTGCTACTCAACCTGTTTCCTGCCGTTTCAGCACTCATTGTTCGCTTCCTCACCAAGAGGTTCATAGGAGACTATGAAGCCAACACTGGTGAGATTTTCATCCACCGATTAAGCCATCCATTGATTAAGCCAGCCAGTCATTCATTCATACATTAATTCATTCCTCCATCCATTCATTCATCCATATGACATTGATCCACACCTTCATCCATTCATTTATCTATATGAAATCCATCCATTCATTCATTTATTCATCTATATGACATTGATACATATATTTAGCAATCTTAATTTATCCACAATAATCATCCCCTCACTTGTCCATCCATCCCTCTCTCTACTTCTCCTCCACCTGTCTCTCTCCACCTGTCTGTCTTCCCACCTCTCCATCTATATCCACCTCTATCTCTCTCTTGTCTCTCTATCAATCCGTACTCACTCTCCCCACCTCTCCACTTTTCCTCCTCCTGTCTCTATCATTCCACCCGTCTCTCTCCATCACTCCTCCTCTCCTCCACCTTTCTCTCTCTCCACCTGTGTGTCTCTCAGGTGCTCTGTATTCCAGGAAGTTAAGTCTGGAGGGCGAGGAGGTCTCACTGCAGGTCCAGGACACACCCTGCGTAGCTCTGCAGGTAACACACGCACACACACAAGCACAAACGCACTCACACTCACACAGACTTCTCATATTATTTTAGTATTTATCTTTTTGTTGCTCTATGTATATATTGTATTGTGGCTTTATTTTGAATTTAGTTGGACCGGAAGAATGCATAATGGCTGATGGTCTAATGGCATTCCAGTGTAAATAACCAACCTCACCCCTTTCTCTGTTTACCCTACACAACCTTTGACCTGCTAATTTCGATGAACAGTGAACACAGAATATCCACACAGAAAAACACACACCGAATAGCAGCCATTTTGATTTCTAAAACCAGGAATGGAACAACATGAAACTGATACTTTTATTTATCATATAATATTCGTAACTCCATCGGGCACTCTATACGCGATTGGACATTATGAATCAATACACATCTTTCTGATGTTCATCCCCACCCTAACATCAATATCCTGCTTTACTTTGAACTGTGAACATGAATGTGAACCCTGGGGTCTGCCGTTATTGGCTGTTTGCTCAGAGTGAAGAGCTGTCGCTAAAAGGTTAAAGAATAACTACACTAACAGAAATGGACACCACTAGAAATGCACACTAAACACAAGGTTTACACGGAAGAGACTAAACAGTCCTAATTTAAAGTTGTTTAAATAGATGGTTTTACTTTGAAATGGGTCACATTAAGGAAGCAAGGAGTGGGATGTCTCTATCTTTAACTTGTGCTCTGCTCAGTGGATAGAACAGCATTATGTAACTACAGTACAAATATGAGTTTGAACATCTGTACACATCCCATATTTGTCAAACTCATCTCAAATCCTTCACCATATTTCTCTCTCTCTCTCTCTCTCTCTCTCTCTCTCTCTCTCTCTCTCTCTCTCTCTCTCTCTCTCTCTCTCTCTCTCTCTCTCTCTCTCTCTCTCTCAGGATGATGTGGACGGGTTGTACTGCCAGGAACAGATAAATAGGTGAGGTCTTTTTTTATTTTTCATGTTTCTTTCTGTCTTTCTTCCTTCATCTTTCTTTTCTTAGTCTTGTTCTTTCTTCCTTTTCTTCATTCTTTCTTTGTTGCTTCCTTCTTTCTTACATTCTTTCCTTGGACTGAGGTAACCTGTGTCTAGCTCTTTCGACCAGGTCAGATTCCGACCTCTGACCTTTTGCTCTATCACCGGAAAACCTGTCTCTCTCCCTCTCTACATCTGTCTCTCTATCATATATGGACCTCTGTCTCACTCCATCATCTGGAGCCTACTACCATATCTCTCTCTCTCCCTGTCTGGAGCCTACTGATGTACAGAATCGATAAAGCGGTGTCGTTCCCTGTGACTCCAGGTCCATCTACTGGGCAGACGGCTACGTCCTGGTTTTCTCCATCACCGACTACAACAGCTACCGCACCATCCAGCCGCTGTACCAACATGTCCGCCGCATCCACCCCTCAGGAAACATACCTGTTATACTGGTGAGAGAGAGAGAGAGAGTGTGTGTGTGTTTGTGTGTGTATAACATATTTGATCCAAAAAAAACTGAAATGTGTTTGTTTTACTCCAAGCTACATTTGAAGTGAAATTATGAAATCATTCATGGATGTGCTCATTTGTTAACACATTTACTCACTCAGTCACACACACTTACCCTCTCACCCTCACTCACTCACAGACAGTGTTACAAGGAGCATACGTTATCAGCATCACTAGTATTAATCCCTAATCCCTAATCCGTCACATGATGCTATATAATCTGATGTGTAATCTGCAGGTGGGCAACAAGAGTGACCTACTGAGGGCCCGGCAGGTACCTGCAGAGGAGGGGGAGGGGCTGGCCGCCAGCCTAGGTAGACATACCTTATCTTCTAGTAGTTAGCTGTAGTTCTGTCTCCTGGCGACCATTGTCAACAAACAAACAACCGTGGTGAAAAAGGTTTTCCCTTCATCAGGGGGCGTGTACTTTGAGGCGTCGGCGAGAGAGAACCACGACGGCGTCCACGCAGCGTTCCTCCAGCTCTGTCAGGAGGTACGCTGCACCCCGATCCTCTTCCACGGCAGCTTTGTGTTTTCCTGTCATGGGAGACATTTCCTGTCACACTGTTGATGGACACGTTCTTTTTGAACACATCACACATCCCAAATCATAGGGTCTTCACACCCGTCAAGCAGTGCAATTAGAAACCAACTCGTTAAGAAAACGATTGATGTTTAGTTTAGAAACGGAGCGATTTGACTTTCAATTTATGTGCGTGAACTGAATTCCGCGCGCAACGGTTCTTCTCTCGCCCCCCAGGTGAGTCGGGCGCTGGGCGGGGGGAACGGAGAGAAGAGGAGGGGGGGCCTCCACCTGGCCAGGCCCAAGTCCCCCAACATGCAGGAGCTGAAGAGGAGGTTCCGCCAGGTCCTCTCCTCCAAGGTCAAGTCGGCTTCGGGTCTCTGATCCACACAACCGGGAGCAAAACCTGGAGATTCAACATGGAATGGATTCAATTTGTAACGTCTCTGGTGACGTAAGAACAGAATTACGGAATTATGTACCGGATTTATTGTTCCTTGTTTTTTTCTGGAAACGACCGGTTCTGATCTGATTCTAGTCTGAAGAACGTTTTAACCACTGTGTTGTGACCACCCGTTTGAAACTCTGAAGACTTGAGGTGACCACGGAAAGTTGTCACTTTTCCAGGAAGTTACAATTAAAGTTGCTTTGTTCGATGAATGGACAGATGGATAGATCAATGGATGGCTGGATGGATGGCTAGATGGTGAAAGGATGGATGGAAGGATGGAAGGATGGATGGCTAGATGGTGAAAGGATGGATGGATGGATGGCTAGATGGTGAAAGGATGGATGGATGGCTAGATGGTGAAAGGATGGATGGATGGCTAGATGGTGAAAGGATGGATGGCAGGATGGATGGATGGATGGCTAGATGGTGAAAGGATGGATGGATGGATGGCTAGATGGTGAAAGGATGGATGGATGGATGGCTAGATGGTGAAAGGATGGATGGATGGCTAGATGGTGAAAGGATGGATGGATGGATGATGACTGAATTTGATGGATGGACCAACCAGTGGATGGAGAAGGAGAAGTGAATCACAGGAGAAGTGATTCAAAACACAGGAACCTTTACCAAAAGGAAACATGACCTCACTACCTGACACCATTCCGATGGCCCACCAGCATGTTGCCTGCGGAACAAAATTACATCATAGTGTGACGTCATCATAGTGTGACATCATCATCATGTGACGTCACCATTGTGTGATATCATCACCGTGTGACATCATAGTTTGAGATGGGAACAACTCAGAGGATTGTTATAATGCAACCGATTATTTTCTAATGGATTGTTTGTCTCTAAGCTTTGCCCTTTGCCCCAGTCTCTCGCTAGTGAGCTGTGATACTTGAATGGTCGAGAGTGGTAGACTGACAGGACTGTGATCCAACCAGAGTGGAGCAGACAGTACCACCCGTAACCAATCATGGACAGCTAGGATGTATCTGTTTTATACCTCTCAGTGATGGATTGAGCCATTAACTATTGTATTGTCCTACTGTGTTGATAATGTATTGATGCTGTATTGATGCAGTATTGACATGTATTGATACAGTATTGATAATCTTAAATACAGTATATTCAGTATTAATGTGTTCAGAGTTTATAAACAATAAATTCTGTGTCAAAAATATATAATTTGATATGGTGTGAAATAATCTAGTAGGGGTAAAAGGACCCAACTACACAGATTTTATTATTTTCATTTCAAATCTCTGGTCTCTCCCTTCATTCCTGGATTATATTTTATCTATAACAACATATAGGACATCTGGACACATTTTTACAAACCAAAGTCATGAACAATAAGGTACAGTTGATAAATGTTATACAATTTATGGAAACTGTGTGGTGACGGATTCCACATCTGTTAGCTATAAATATACATCACTATCTACTGTATATATTTAAAGAGAAAATATACAGTGTCTATGAGCTGTGATATACAGTGCATGCATTAAAACTGTTGAAAAGGGGTGCATGTGTGTGTATTTCAGTGTGTGTGTCTGTGCGCATGAGTGTGTATTTCAGTGTGTGTGTGTGTATGTGTGTGTGTGTGTGAAAGAGTATATTTCAGTGTGTGTGTTAGAGAGAGAGTAATGCAGTTTGTGTATGTGTGTGCACGTGTATGTCTGTGACTGTGTATGTGTGTGTGTGTGTGTGTGTGTGTGTGTGTGTGTGTGTTTGTGGGGAATGGTTTAATCTCTGGCAGTGTTTTAAGAAACCGCAGCGCTACGAGCCAAAAGGTCATGAGAAACATCTGGAGTAAGTTGAAACACACACACACACACACACACACACGCACACACTGCAGACACACACACAAAAATGCTTGATATACGCACATGCATACACACACACGCACACACACACACACACACACACACACACACACACACACACACACACATAAATACGCTTGATACACACTCCCACACACACATGCACACACAGACTTCTTATATTATTGTATTAATTATCTATTGTTCTATGTGTTTCTTGTACAAATACACTGCATACATATACACATGCTGACACACACACACTGATCCAAAAAGACCCTCCAGCCCAAAGAACTCACTGTTAATCACCCACGCACTCACTCAAACACACAAACTTACTAACACACAAACACGCTCACTCAAACACACAAAAGAACATCTGAAAAATGATCAGCTGACCCCAGCATGTTGACCTTGTGACCTCATGACCTCGGGACCTGTGCTTTTCTGGAAGCCTCATTTGTCTCGGTCCAGGGGTCTGTCTCCTGCTCCCCGCTGGACCGCAGACTCTGAGAGTGTGCATGTGAAAGAGTGCATGTGAGAGTGTACACGTGAGAGCGTGCACATGAGAGCGTACACGAGAATAGCATTACAGTCCTGATTGGTTGTAGTTTGCAGTCACATTCGTGCATGTGAAACTACAGCCAATCGGGACTGTCACTGCTTCACATGCACTCTCACACGTGCACTCTTGCTCACTTGCACTCTGACAGAGAGAACACTAGCAGTGCTACTGTTCAGGAGTTAATATTAATAGGGTGGTTGTTAAATTCTAGTTTCTAGTGTATAAATATATATTCACTAGAATAATATCGTATAATATTATTCTAGTGCATATATATGCACTAGAAACTAGAATTTAACATATATATGCATAAAAATACATATACCTCTACACATTAAAAGTACCCTTTCATACCTCTCTCACTTTCACTCTTTTTGTTAAAAGTCTTGCCCGGCCACAGACACACACACACACACACACACACACACACACACACACACACACACACACACACACACACACACACACACACACACACACACACACACACACACAGATACACACACACACACACTCTATAAAAGGAACACATATGGAAGGCATGTGTGTGTCTTTCTAGCCCATGAACATCTTTCTAACAGTCCCTGTGTGTTTGTGTGTTTGTGTGTTTGTGTATTTGTGTGTTTGTGTGTTTATGTGTGTGTGTGTGTGTGTGGTATAAGTTTGTGTGTGTGTGTGTGTGTGTGTGTAAGTGTGTGTGTGTTTTGCATTCTATTCTGATCCCATTCAGTTGGTTAATGTTAATACATTACTACGACTACTACTATGACTTCTTTATAAATGTTTATAAAGTTGTACATTGTGTCTATGTTCCTGCTCCCCACAGTTGGAAAAACATTTTACTATACTACCCGCCACCCCTTCCCTCTCACACACCCTTCCCTCCCTCATCACACCCTCCCCCACTCCCCCATCTCACATTCTGCACGTCTACCCACCACTCCAGCCAATCAGAAGACAGTGTTCCTCTAATCACTTCTGGTCTTTAATGGTACTTCCTGTTGCTGTTGCTAAGTGTCTGTCTGGTCTGTGGTCGCTCCAACCCAGGACTCACTGATAACACCTTGTTATCTGTCTGCTGGGAGTTAGGCCACACCCACCTCCACCGGGTTAGGGTTAGGTCACAAACAATGGGTTCTGAGAAGCCAATCAGAATGTGTTTTGTCCAGAGTTCAAAGGGTGATTCACAATTTCGACCGAATCAATCAAGTAATGCTGTAGACACGTAGGCAACAAGCCTTTCTAGCGACCGCAGGTTCGAGTCCCATCTACGATTCTATATGCTACATGTCATTCCCTCTCACTCTCTCTCTCTCTCTCTCTCTCTCTCTCTCTCTCTCTCTCTCTCTCTCTCTCTCTCTCTCTTGCCTTTCCTGTCTGTCTTCACTGTCCTGTACAGTTCTGTACACCCATACAAATATGTATACACTTCCTTGTGTTTATGTGTTTGCGTGTGTGTGTGTGTGTCTGTGTGTGTGTGTTTGTGCTGGAAGGACATTTCTAGAATACATACACTCCGACTCAGTCAACTTCAGTGGAACTAATAATTAAGACCTGATTTCACGCTCAGTAAAGTGTGTTTGACAGCTGCTTTCCTGTTGGTTTCCAGGGTCTTGCTTATGACAACTGACGAGGTCCTTGCTGCCGACACTACAGATTGAAAACAAGGTTGTGGAAGAAGCACCAGCAGTATATCAGTCCTCCTAGGATGAGGTCATCGTATATTTGTTGCTGGGAGTATTATTATTATTTTTTTATAATATTGTGCAAAAC
>JACYXH010000783.1:2407500-2482500 GCA_026745465.1 Lota lota
GGTGTGTGAATCTATTTGCTCTGTTGTGTAGTTCTTCTCATTTTGACTTGAAGAATACGATACCCACAGTTGGAAAGGCATTGAAAAGCTTTTCTAACCTTTACAAAAAAAGGTTTGTTGCTGAACCTTTCACAATCCTAACCTGAAATGTAGATCTTTTTGCCAGAAGTATGCCAATGTATTTGGGCTACTATCCATCACATTGTATCGGAACTGGATCTGGTTACTGTTATTGGCGGTGTGTGTGTTGTGTCCAGGTGGCGGATTCCCTGCGGAGTTATGGGGTGGCGGTGAGGCTGGTCAGTGTGGTGGAGAACAGCCCCCACAGTGCCAGGAAAACCCTCGCCAAGTTCCGCAAGCTGGGACACATGCAAAGTTAGCTTTAGCTCGCTATTCTGTTCTTTTACTTCTGGATGTTCTTTTGTTGCTACAAGGATAGTGTAAATGGTTTCGTAAACTTCCTTCGTTTGAAGCAATAATGTTAAATAAATGAAAACTGTGAACCGAAAATAACAAACTTACCAACAAATGAACAAATGAGCTAGTTTGCTAGTAGCTAACTAGTTTGCTAGTAATTTAGCTTGTTGCAAATTTGTTTGTTAGAAGTGTTAGAACAGACTAACTAACCATCTAACCAGCCAAATAACTAAACATCTATCTAACTAACTAACGATCTATCTCTCTGCTGCCCCCTAGTGGTGGTCCTCTGCATGCACTCGGTGCTGCTGGGCGGTGAGACCCAGCGACTGCTCCTGGAGACAGCCTACGACATGCGCATGAGCGACGGCGGCCTGGCGTTCGTCCCGTACGACGCGCTGCTCTTCAGCCTGCCGCACCGCAACGTCTCCTACGACGCCCTGCGCACCAACGGCAAGCTGAGGCAGGCCTACGACGCCGTCCTGACCGTCACCGTCGAGTCGGCGGTGGGCGACTTCTACGAGGCATACGGAGAGGCGGTGGCGAGGGGCGAGGTGGGCGGGGCTTGGAAGCCACAACAGGTGATTGAGGATGTTTCGTTTTTTCTTTTTTTCTTGTGTTTCGTGTTTGTTTTTTGGGGGGTTTGAAGACAGGGGCGGAATTGTGTTGTTGCTTTTGTAGTGGGGTCCGGGTAGTCTAGGAAGTCGGTTGTTCTACTACAAGGTGAAAGGTTCTGGGTTCAAAGTGGAACTCCGGTGATTCTTCAGTGTACCTCAGTCAGGCAGCTCCTCAGTCACCTCCCTGGTGGACTGTATCCACTGGTAGGCTTGAGTTGGATCTATCCATCATACGTCCAAGTGGATCACAAGTGGATCCTCCCACTTGTGCTGTCACAAATGGATAGACGTTCAAACGGCTTGATGAATGTCTAATCAACTGCGCACCTGGTGTTCAAACAGGGGTCTTTTAAATTGGAGTCCCCAGACGTTGGCTTAGGTGTCTCTCTCTCTAGCTGTTGCTCTGTCTTCCCCCAGGTCTCTCCTCTCTTTGGAACTATCTACAACTCAGTTGTGCTCATGGCCCACGCTTTACGGCACCTCAGAGAGTCAGGGGATTGGCTGTCCGGAAGGAACCTGGCCCGGCACACACAGAACCTGGAACTAGAGGTAATGACCCCAACACAAGCTAACGACCGGATCATTGAACCAGACATGGACATAGAAGTTCTGCAAAAATGATATTATGTCTCTTACTGTTGTCCCTATGATGGTGAACTGTATATGAATCTCTACCTCTATTTTCTGTCGCTTTTGGGCATCTGTGCATAGGATATTCAAGAAGAAAATAAGACTAAGAATACAAATGTATTTTCTTAAAAATGATTAATTAACATCACATTATGAATAGCACATTGTTGTCACCATCAGTCACAAAGGGATGTGTTCCGCAGGGTTTCAGCCATCCAATCAGAACCAACGGTTCCAGCACTGTTCTGCTGAACTTCCTGGTTCTGGACACCGATGGCCTGTCCTGGGAGCTGAGGCCTACACACAGGTAGCTCTGAAACGCTGAAGCTAACTAACGTTGAAGAATTCTAAGTAAATATGTTGAAGTAGTTAATTGAACATTATCAGAGGTGGACGAGAAGGTTGTAGTGCTGGAATAAAGACAGAGAGATGGACGGCTAGACAGCCAGAGAGACAGACAGATAGACACCCGGAGAGGTAGACGGTCAGTCAGACTAACAGGCAGAGACAGAAAGACAGAAGACAGACAGACAGGTTACCAGATCAACAGCCACCTAGACACAGATAATATAAGATTCCTGGTGGTATGGCTGCTCATCCTGAGAGTAATGGTGCCGATGAGAGGGTGACAGTACTTATGAGAGGGTGATGGTGCGGATGAGAGGGTGATGGTACTGATAAAAGGGGGATGGTATTGATGAAAAGGTGATGGTACTGATGAGAGGGTGATGGATGAGAGGGGGATGGTGCAGTTGAGAGGGTTATGGTGCTGATGAGAGGGTGATGGTACCGATGAGAGGGTGATGGTGCTATTGAGAGGGTTATGGTGCTGATGAGAGGGTGATGGTACCGATGAGAGGGTGATGGTGCTGATGAAAGGGTGATGGTACTGATTAGACGGTGATGGTGCTGATGAGAGATTAATGGTACTGATGAGAGGTTGATGTGCTGATCAGAGAGTGATGGTACTGATGAGAGGGTGATGGTGCTGATGAGAGGGTGATGGTGCTGATGAGAGATTGATGGTACTGATGAGAGGTTGATGGTGCTGATGAGAGAGTGATGGTACTGATGAGAGGGTGATGGTGCTGATGAGAGGGTGATGGTGCTGATGAGAGATTGATGGTACTGATGAGAGGTTGATGGTGCTGATCAGAGAGTGATGGTACTGATGATAGGGTGATGGTGCTGATGAGAGGGTGATGGTGCTGATGAGAGGGTGATGGTGCTGATGAGAGCGTGATGGTGCTGATGAGAGGTTGATGGTGCTGATGAGAGAGTGATGGTGCTGATGAGAGTGCGCTGGTGCTGATGAGTGGGTGATGGTGCTGATGAGAGGGTGATGGTGCTGATGAGAGCATGATGGTGCTGATGAGAGGGTGATGGTGCTGATGAAAGTGCGATGGTGCGATGATGACAGGGTGGAGCTGGAGGGCAACATGGTGCGCTTCCTGGGCAGAGACATCCACTTCCCCAACACACATGGACCCAGCCAGGATGCCTCGTGCTGGTTCAACAGGGGCCCCCTTTGCTCTGGAGGTAGAGAGGAGCACACGCACACACACACACACACACACACACACACACACACACACACACACACACACACACACACACACACACACACACACACACACAGTGTACATTTGAAATGTAAACAAGTATTGTAAAGAATCTTTTTTTTTTTTTTAAGTAAATGGTTAGCTGTATTAAATTGTGTTTCTTATCCAGGTGTGAACGTGTTCTCCGCCGTCAGCATCTTCCTTGTCGTCATGGTTACCATCATTCTCCTGATGGCTCTGATGTACTGCATCAGGTAATTATCATCAATCAACAGTAAACTTATAGAAACGATTCATCCCATTGTTGTTTCCCTAACCCCCCATGTCCCTTTTGTTGCCTAGGCGACGCATCATTCAGATCCGATTGGTCCGGGGCCCCAACAGGATTCGGCTCACCCTGGCCGATGTGACCTTCATCAACCCGTCGCTTTGCAACAAGGTCCGCCATGTTTTGTCTCTTTAAAGCAGATTCATAATTTGTATGCAATATTGACCTTTATCATCTGAATGCTTATTAGTTGGGATTATTTGCAATGATGTCTGTAAAGCCATTTGAGACTCTTATTGGGATAGAGGACAATATTTGGGGCATCAGTAGCAGCAATTGAAGGGACGCTGGTTCCATTCCCATCATCCCTGATGAGCAAGACACACTCCTTGTATAATTTTGCCATTGCCCTAGTGTCGGCTACAAAAGCGTGAATGCATGCTAATAAAACATTGACCAATGCTACTTCCGGTTTCCTGTAGAGGCTGAGTATGAGTGACAGCAGGACCAGCGACGTCAAGCTCAGTGTCAACGACCACAGCGTCAGATCCAACATGTCCAGCCAATCACCCGCCACGTACGAAAACTCCAACGTAGCCATCTATGAGGTGAGGCCCCGCCTCCTCCCCCAGGGACCAATAGATAAGCCAGATGGATACAGTAGATGGATGGATAGATAGATAGAACTATAGAAAGATGGCTCAATAGATTCATGAGCTTGCAGTAATACCGTGTTCACCCTCTAGGGGGACTGGGTGTGGCTGAAGAAGCTTCCATCCGGATCCTTCCAGGGCCTAAACCCAAATACCAGCAGTGTGTTTGAACTGGTATGTACTGGTTCTGGTCTCATCTGGTTTGGTTTTGTGCAGTAAAATAAGCAAACACACTGTAATCTTGTACATCTGATGAAAACAAACAGGTTTTCTATGCATTCTCTTCCTCTCTAGATGAAAGACCTTCGCCACGAGAACATCAACCCCTTCATGGGGTTCTTCCAAGACTGCGGCGTGTTCGCCATGGTAACAGAGTTCTGCTCCCGCGGGAGCATGGAGGACCTGCTGCTGAACGAGGAGGTGAAGCTGGACTGGATGTTCAAGTCCTCCCTGCTCCTCGACCTCATCAAGGTGAGGTCGATACACCTGGTTGCCCTGGCAACGCAATAAGGCGATCGTTAAGGCCCCTGCTGTCAAATTTTGAACCCGTTCCAGGTAAATCAGTTGTGAATTTGAAAGGTACCAGGTTCGATCTCCAAGGTCCTTAGTCTAACCTACAGCAATCCTTTGCAAAACCCTTACATAACAACTGTGGTGGTTCCTCCTCCCTGGTCCTCCCACCAGGGCATGAAGTATCTCCACAACCGGGGCGTTTGTCATGGTCGTCTCAAGTCGCGTAACTGCGTGGTGGACGGCCGCTTCGTCCTGAAGATCACCGACTACGGCTACAACGAGGTGCTGGAGGCCCAGCGGTTCCCCCACCAGGAGCCCCCCGCTGAGGGTCAGTAGGCAGGGCTGGATGGTGCTGGAGGGCGAAGGGTTAAAATGTTTTATTTGATTTTGAAATGCACATGCATAACATGGTCTGGTGGTGAATCTTGTGCACGAGCGTGCACGTTTTATGCACCATTCTCCTGCGTCCCAGACCTGCTGTGGACGGCTCCCGAGGTGCTTCGCAGTGGCCAGCCCGGTCTCCACGGCAACAAGCATGCCGACGTGTACAGCTTTGCCATCATCATGCAGGAAGTGGTCATCAGGGGGCCGCCGTACTGCATGCTGGACCTCACGGCTTCAGGTGGGTAGAGACCAGGTCCCCTACAGTCACCTGACGTGCTTGTGGGAGTAATACTCTCTCTAAAATATGACGTACGGTGTATTACTGTAGAGATCCTGGAGCGTGTGAGCAGGCCTCCGCCTCTCTGTCGACCGGTGGTGAGCCCGGACTACGCCCCCATGGAGTGCATCCAGCTGATGAAGCTCTGCTGGAGCGAGCAGCCAGACAGGAGGCCGGCTTTTGATGAGATCTTCAACCAGGTAGCGACCAGTGGGTGGTTTGAATCCCAACCTGCTGTACCCTTGAGCAAGATGTTTGTTGACCCCTACCTGCTCCTTAAAGACCTCTTCACTGCCCTCCTCTCTCTTCTTCTCCGTCCTCTCTCCTCCTCTTCTCTTTCCTCCCCACTCTCTTCTCTCCTCCTCTCCTCCTCTCCTCTCTCATCTACTCTCTCCTTTTCTCTGTCCTCTCTCTTTCCTCTATCCTCTCTCCTCTCATCTCTCCTCTCCTCTCTCGTCTACCACCCCACCCTCCTCCTCTCCTCTCTCCTCCTCTGTTCTCTCCTTTTCTCTGTCCTCTTCTCTTTCCTCTCTCCTCTCTCCTTCTCTCCTCTCTTCTCTACCACCCCTCTCTCCTCCTCTCATCTCTCCTCTAGTTCAAAAACATCCACAAGGGTAGGAAGACCAACATCATAGACTCGATGCTGCGCATGCTGGAGCAGTACAGCTCTAACCTGGAGGAGCTCATCAGGGAGAGGACTGAGGAGCTGGAGATAGAGAAGCAGAAGACAGAGAAACTACTCACGCAGATGCTGCCACCGTGAGCTATAGACAGAGAAACATGGACACACACAGACATATAGACAGATACATACGCATAGGGATACACATAGACATACAAACACACTATGTACAAGTAATACAAAACCATTACACATAAAGCCGCCTCTATATAGAGCAACTACCAATGATTACAGATAGGTGTGCCTAGCTGTGTTATGGATTGCACTAAATGTTAATCTTTCACAGAATTTGTAAGGCAGGCTTCTACTAGGCTATAATCAAAGGTAAAGCCTCCCTCTAAAACTGAGACCTTTCTGAGCTCCTCCTCAACTATAATAACATCTGGGGTGTTGGCAGCAATTTTAGAGAATACATCAACACACACACACACACATATATAATAATAACATAATAATAATGACATAATACATACTGATGCACCCACTCACACATAGACACAAACACAGACAGTACCACACACTCAGTGGCGTCACACACACCAGACCCTCCCAGAAGTGCTTCCGACGTTTCCGTGGCGCCCTCCTCCCAGGTCCGTGGCGCAGGCCCTGAAGATGGGCTGCACGGTGGAGCCCGAGCACTTTGACTCAGTGTCTCTGTACTTCAGCGACGTGGTGGGCTTCACCACCATCTCGGCCAACAGCGAGCCCATCGAGGTGGTGGACCTGCTCAACGACCTCTACACGCTGTTCGACGCCATCATCGGAAACCACGACGTTTACAAGGTCTGTTTGTTCTATGACTCCCCCTAACCTAAGCCTGGGGGAAAGTATCGGGGGATAGGACTTTTATTTTGGTGAGCAACCAACGTTTCTCCTCCGCTATGTCCTGTGTCAGGTGGAGACCATCGGCGATGCGTACATGGTGGCCTCTGGCGTTCCCATGCTGAACGGAGACCGCCACGCGTCCGAGATCGCTAACATGGCGCTGGATATCCTGAGCGCCGTGGGAACCTTTAAAATGAGACACATGCCCGACGTTCCGGTCAGGATACGCATAGGACTGCACACAGGTAGGTACACACAGGACTGCCAAAACAGGTGGATACACATAAGACTACAACACAGGTAGATACACATAGAACTACAACACAGGTAGATACACATAGGACTACAACACAGGTATATACATAGGACTACAACACAGGTAGATACACATAGGACTACAACACAGGTATATACATAGGACTACAACACAGGTAGATACACATAGGACTACAACACAGGTATATACATAGGACTACAACACAGATAGATACACATAGGACTACAACACAGGTAGATACACATAGGACTACAACACAGGTATATATAGATATGCAATAGACTACAACATAGGTAAATACAATATACTGCAACACAGTAAGATACACATAGGACTCCGACACAGGTAGCCTAACCTGGTTCTTTTTATGGTTGTGTGTTTCAGGTCCGTGTGTAGCAGGAGTCGTCGGTCTCTCCATGCCTCGCTACTGTTTGTTTGGCGACACAGTGACCACGGCTTCCCGCATGGAGTCCAGCGGCATGCGTAAGACACACACCCTGGTCACATCACAAAATACTGGCCACACGATCACATACTGGCCTCATGCTTACATCCTGACAGCATTTTGCCTGTTCTGTAATAAAGATAAAAAAGTGAAAAAGAAATAAAAACAAATCTTGAAGTTGAATGAAATAACTTCTGACCACTAAGGGGCTTAAATAAGCACCACTGTATTCCAGTGTAGCAATGTCAGTGCTAGACACAACCTAGGTGGCTGCCACACTCCACCTAGATGGCTTTTACTGGACCAGGACACAGGGTGTTGAGTATAAGTCAATGATGAATGCAGATGATGATCCATGCTGCCATGTAGGATATCTCCTGAGTGTACCATGGCTGGTACAACCTGTGCACATTGATTGCTCCATGCACAACAGGTGTGCAGCCTCACCCAGCCCCAGTGTCTAATCATTCTGACTCTGGCCAGGTGAGGCTGCTTCAGCCAGCCATCATCCACACACACTCCACATCCAGTATAGCATTTTTGTTGTTCTTGAACGTTTTTGGTTGATCATTTGTTGTTGTTATGTATTGTTGTTGTAGCCTACAGGATCCATGTGCACCAGAGCACGGTGAAGATCCTTCGAGACCTCCACCTGGGGTACAAGTTCCAGCTGAGGGGTCGGACCGAGGTCAAGGTAGGAAGCCCTGCCCCTTCCTCCAGAACAGGAAGTACTTAAGTTTGACAAACATCATGGCTGCCGTACTGTTGTTTATTTCCGTCTGTTGTCCACCTGTTGTTTTTTAGCTTTTCTCATCATATGTTAAGTTAACTTGGGTTGTGCGGGCTGTCTGCCTGTCTTTCTATCTGCCTGTCTGTATGCAGGGTAAGGGTACAGAGGAGACATACTGGCTGGTGGGCCGAGAGGGTTTCGATAAACCACTTCCTGTTCCTCCAGAATTCAAACCAGGGTAGGAGAGTCTGAATTAGATCATATATCATGTTACTGTTATGTTGTTACCTGCACATGTAGGTGTGTGTGTGTGCGTATGTGTGTGCATGTGTGTGTGCGTGTGTTTGTCTATGTGTGTGCATGTGTGTGTGTGTGTGTGTGCGTATGTGTGTGTGTGTTTGTGTCTGTGTGTGTGCATGTGTGTGTGTTTGTATGTGTGTGTGTGTATGTGTGTGTGTGTATGTGTGTGTGTGTGTGTGTGTGTGTTTGTGTGTGTGTGTGTGTGTGTGTGTGTATGTGTGTGTGTATGTGTGTGTGTTTGTATGTGTGTGTGTGTGTATGTGTGTGTGTGTGTGTGTGTATGTGTGTGTGTGTGTGTGTGTGTGTGTGTATCTGCCCACCATGCTAACATGCGTGCTGCGCTACACAGGCAGAAGGCACATGGGCTGCAGATGGAGGAGATCTCGCAGTACAAGAAGCGCAAGGCCCAGCTGCAGCTTGCAAGGCAGAAGAACTGAGGTAATGTTATTCATGTTATTAATGTTAATGTTATTACCAAAACACCTGTTCACATCGGCTGCGGGCAGCAGAAGCCTATTGCGTGCATCTGGGAATAAATATGTTTGCCCGTTTGCTCCGCGATTAAATTTAATTTCAGATTGACTGAGAAATTATTTCGTAATTACAAGATTGACTTTTCTCAAGCTAATATTTTGTGAGGGGATTTATACTTTGACATATGTGTAGGGGAATTTATGTTTTTTCTACTCCTCTCCTCCTCTCCTCCTCTTCCTCCTCCACCTCTTCTTCTCATCCTCTTCCTCCACCTCTTCTCCTCTTCCTCCTCCTTCTGACTCCTCCCTGCAGTGCCCTGGAGGAGGTGGGGAGGGACTTCCTTCAGGTCCTCCAACAGGCTGTGAGGAGGACCTCATATGTCCCCCTGGTGACTCCGCTCCTCGTCGCCCACAACAACCAGGACAACATCATGATGTCACACCACTATCTGACCAATCACATTGCGGAACATGTTTTCTTATAGTTAATACCCCGGAATTAGGAAAATGATGACAGTACCTTTTGGTGTACGTGCGTGTATGCCTGTGTGCGTGCGTGTGTGTGTGTGCATATGAGAGAGTGTGTGTGTGTGTGTGTGTGTGTGTGTGTGTGTGTGTGTGTGTAGGTATCGGGGAGGGGAGGGATTGAGCTGAGAGGCTTAATATGCAGCCCTATGTATAGCGGCAGAAATATGACGAGTCAACTGAACACACAGACAGATAATCCCTCTCTCTTCTATATCTTCTATATCTCTTCCTCCCTGTCCAACTCCTCCTCTCCTTCTCCTCTTAGGGTTAACAGTGGTCAGGGTGGTCGACTCCCAGCTGAGAGGTTCTGGGTTCGAACTCCAATGTCCGCAGTCTACCTGAGCACTAGCTGCTCCTTTAATGGCTTGTATCTGAAATCACTGTAAGTCGACTAAATGGTAAATCATACCAATATTGATATTATCGGTGATAATAAACTGTCCTCTCCTTTCATGAGGTTCAGAAATGGAAGAAAGTAAAATAAATTATGATTAATTAATTAATATTTATTGCAGTTTGTCTGCTTATTTATTTTGTTGGATCATTCATTTAGCTACTTGGTTATTTAAGCACAGGTGACAATATAAGCATTATTCATAATCATTTATTGTAATTCTTACATGTTGTAATCATTGTATATAGTCAACTTTGATAAGGAAACAGTTGGTGTGGTCATTTTCTGGAACAAAGGAAGAAGACCTCGGAGAGGACTTGAGGGCAATCAGAGTTTATCATAACAACCGGGCACTGGCACACAGCTGAAGGTCCTCTCGGGACCAATCCTCCGAGTGTGAGATACTGCTAGGCTGGTCCTGCGTAAGCCATCAATATCAGGATGAAGATAACATCTTGTGTTTGTATGTTATCTGGACAAACGTTCCGCTAGAACAGACATGTCATTTGTTCTGGTATGGGAGAAAGCTACTCTCAGGCTTCACTATATAGGGTGTTTTAGAAACATCAAGGTGACGAGACTACTCTCAGGCTGCACTATATAGGGTGTTTTAGAAACATCAAGGTGACGAGACTACTCTCAGGCTTCACTAGTGTTTAGAAACATCACAGTGACGAGACCTTCAGACGAGATCTCAGGCCTTCTCAGAAGCAGCTGGCTTAGGGCTTCCAGACAGTTGGCGATGGAGTAGTGCATGGTTTTCACCCTTTTTTTTCTTTTCTTTTTTAACATAACATAATTTTCCTATTTCAATTACAATGTAACACAAAAAAAATTCTCTCACAAACAATTTATCAGCTTTGGCCACCCGACAATCGTATTACTTCCAGGAGAGACATACTGTTATTCTGTTCACCACGTAATAGTAGTTTGCTCTACAATATAACAACAATAGAAGTTGATCTCCAGCATGTACAAAGGGAGAAAGGTATGAACAAAATGTCAAATTGTTCACAGACGGATCAGTAATGGTCAATGTAGTAGTACTTTTAACCATAGAAAAATCCTGTGGACCCGATTAGCCAAGGCTGAGACGGAGTGAAACAGAAGGATGTAGCTACAGAACCTTGGGTGGAGAAGGTTTGCATACTTCTGTCGTTGGAGTAAACACAATGAGCACAACTAGTTATTGAGACAGTGTGGGTGGGAATGTTTGTCCCAACACACCCAACCTGTCTAGAGTTTAAATTGGATAAACAACACAGAACACCACATGGAGGGGGGAGATGACGTGTTATTCATGAAATGAGTCATATCGGACATGTCAACAAGGGACCTCATTAACGTTCCATCTATTGGGAGAAGATCTGTTTCATACCATTTAGTCAGGGCAGGTTTTCCTACCGGCATCAGGAGTTTCAGAGAAATGTTGTATGATGGCGAAAGGCGTCGGTGGGGTATGATATTAACCTTGCATCAACCCATGAGCCTGGCTTATATGCAGGGTCAGTGACTTACAGCAAAGTAGCCTGTTTACCTTCCAAAGCTCCTACCTTCCCTTCCTCATATAGAAGTAGAGTAACAAAGTTGTGACATTAACATATTATACGAGAAGGAACATGACCTGTCTGAGTTCAGGACACTCTTTCAACCAAAGGCCCTTTCCTTGCAGTATTTACAGACATCCCGTGGCGGTGAGGAACGTGGGATCTGTTGAGCAGTAGACTTAGTTCGCCGAGCCATGAGCGAGAACTGACGCTGTTCAAGCTCTTGTGTGATCGGTCTGTGGTGGTGTAGGTCAGTGGGTAATATGTCTTTCAAGCTCTTCTCTTCCCAGCGGGGAGTTGATGTAATAGTCTTCCTTCTTATCTGAGGTAACAAACCAAAGGCTTAAACCTTTTGTAGGACCTCGCTGGTAAAACCAGAACAGGAAGTGAATACATCCTGGAACCCGTCCACATAGCCTTTGACAGACTGGTCAGGTTTCTTTTTGCAATCCTGAATCTTATTCCAATTTGTGCGTGAAGGGCAGGCCTCTGCCAGTACTTTTAAGGCCAGTACAAACATTTCTTGTTCGGTCTTCACCAGCATCATCAAGTTCCATCGGGGGGGGGGGGGGGGGGGGGGGGGGGGTATCTGATTCTGTATCTGAATCGTTAGCAAGAGAGAAACGAACGCCAGCGTCCCTGGCATAGATGGTGGTTTAACCATGTTTTCTGTATGTGTTCTGTCAGCCTCAACCTCAGTGCGTTAACCACACTTGTGCTGTTAACCTCAACTATAAACTATGTTAACCATTATGAATGCGATTAATGTTATATGCATATGATCGATATAATAATATGCGTGTATGGCTTTCAGAGCTACGTATCTGAAACTGAAAGCCACACAGCATCATTCGCCGTCAAGTGTACCGTTATATTTTTATCTTTATCCCACAGCGCTCTCTAGTGTCTTGCTGCAGTACAACCCTAGATTGCATGAAACTGTAGATGGCATCGCGGATTATCTCCTAATCTTCCCCAAATTCTTGTGTGTGTATGTGTGTGCGCGTGTGCACGTGCGTGTGTGTGTTTGTGTGTGTTCTCATATGATTTTATTATGGTTAAATAAGACTCCCCTCATAGTTCCATATGCCATTCCTAATATGTTTTTAAAACCATATATTCTATACATGTAATTACTCCTGAATGTAGGTGTATGCCAAAGCAACCAGGAACACAACTAAGTCTCTCATCCTGAATAACGACTTTCTGCAAGGCATTCATTCTTTACAGGTTTATAAGTATGAACACATGTATTGAATATTGAACTGTACTGGGAGATGCTATCAACTTGTTTGGTACAAATGGTCACCTTCCATGCCTTTGAACGACCAAACATTCACTGCCTCCTGTTAATATAGTGAACTAGATCATGGCCATCTTCCCTTAAAAGTCCTTTGTGTGGTGTAATTTCATTGAGTTATGTGGACTGTTTATCATGCCATTAGGTATTACAATTTCAGCAAAGCATTTCGGTGGACATGGTAGCTTGTTTCTCTATAGTTCCCAACTGATTTTACAACTGAATGTGTAAGTGTCCCCACAATGTGCATTCTGATCTTCACATTTTTCACATGTCACCATAACTTTCATGAAGCACAGTGTTTCGGGGGACATGGTAGCTTGTTTCTCTTGATCCCAAAAGCTCCCAAATGATTTTTAGAAGCGTTCATACTGGTGTCACTTCACGTGTGTGTGTATGTGTTTGTGCGTGCGTGCGTGCATGTGTGTGTGTGTATGTATGTACGTGTGTATGTGTGTGTGTGTTTGTGTGTGTATGTGTATGTATGTGTGTGTTTATATCTGCATGCATGTGTGCGTCTATCTGGGTGCATGCGTGCATGTGTGTGTGTAATAATATAATATAGACCCATGGTCTTAGACCACTACTGCTTTTACAGGTTTTAAAGTAGAAAATCTGTATTTATTTAATGTAAGCTTGCTACAATGAATGTACAAGATTCATACAGACTCTAACATTACATGTAGTTATTTAGCTAGATGTTAACTGACACAATATTCTGATTTTGTGTCAGAATAAATAAGTTATATGTTAATGCTGAATGTGAAAGAATAGGATATGACTTATCTTGGAGGAAAAAGGACAAAAGTATGCATTATTTATATACATTTAAAGACAGAGAAATATGCAGACATACAGATGTTTTAAAACATAGACTTACTCATATATATATTATTGATATAAGAGGAAGTGCTTGTTTGAATAATCCATATATCTATGGCATTTTAGGATCAAACATATCTGGAACTTAAAAAATAAATAAAAAAGGTAGAAAGAAAAAAGCGATAGTGTAGTTGATTGAGTTCCGGAGCTGGTAGCTTCAAACAAAGACCAACATGCGTCCTCTTTGTGTTCCCTGTGTTGCGTTTCAGCCCAGCGGGCGTGACTCGGCCTGCCTCTTTGTTAAAGAGCACAATAGAGCACGTTTACTGAACTGTCGTGTCGTTCACTGGCCGACAGATGACGCTGTTTGCCTCTTGAACAGGGGAGGAACGCAGATCGCCGGTTCAACTCTGGGTGGTTGGGAGAGAGAGAGATTGAATCCAGTTACGCTTTGTGCCATTATACTAAAAAAGCCTACGTGCACCCAGACACTGATTCGTGACACTTAGTTGGCTACAGGTCACGCTCTCACACAAAGACCTCCACGGGACAGCTGCCTGCATAATACAAATGTTGCAATGCACCTTCCTTTTGTGCCCTTATGAATGGACATTACACTGCATGTTACGTAGCTTTGGCTCTGCTATGTATGTATTTAGTAACCCAGACGGTTAAAGTCAAAAGTTAGTCCATGCGATCATGTACAATAAACAGAGCGAGAGAGAGAGAGAGAGAGAGAGAGAGAGAGAGAGAGAGAGAGAGAGAGAGAGAGAGAGAGAGAGAGAGAGAGAGAGAGAGAGATAACCGCTGTTTTTGACAGGTATTGTTCTTCACACACGTGCACATCGATAACTCTGCAAAAACACGCAAATACTAGCAGTCGGACTAGGAATGTAAAACCTGGAACATTAGGAAGGAACAGCTATGTGTCCGCTTGTATTCCTCCATAATCAGCTATCTTGCTGTATACCTAATATAAAGGAACTTCACACTGTAAACAACAACTTTATGATCATTATTGTGGTTATAATCTACATTATGCTATTTCTCTGATCCGTTTGGTGACCGTGTCAGAGGGTGCCCCTGTGTTTTACAACAAGGCGTTTGTCTTGTGTTTGACTCCTAACCAAAAGGTTCTGGGTTCGATGCCACAATGTCCGCCGACTAACCTGTAGGCACCCTTGCGCAAGATACCCCTTAACCCTAATTGGCATGCATCTGAACCCAATGTTTGTCGCTTGGGATGAAAGTGTCTGCCAAATGTCTGGGTGGTGTCTAAATATCAAATACTTCCCCGAGGCGACCACAGACGTCACCCGCGAGACCCCGTTTGGCCGTGTCTCCATGTTCGATGACGACGTTACCAATTAAGCGGCGAGTTGAATTACAGCTGGATTACGTGCTGCCTGCGTGGAAACGGTAGCAGGGTCACGGCAACTGGCCAGCCCAGAATGCTTTGCTGTCGAAGAACAGGAGGTCCTTATAAGGTCGTCGGGATGGCGGTTGCCTCGCGCCTCGACAGACACGGACGGAGCTCAGACCCACTTCGTAGAAAAACAGCTGATATGACCTTGGCTCGAACAATCGCAGCCATTTGACCTTTTATAACCCAATACTTTTACATAAACAGAGAGTGAGAGATGATTGAGAGAGAGAGAGAGAGAGAAAGAGAGAGAGAGAGAGAGAGAGTGAGTGAGTGAGAGAGTGAGTGAGTGAGTGAGTGAGTGAGTGAGTGAGTGAGTGAGTGAGAGTAGCATAGATATAAGTGGTTCTCCACTGATGTGGAGAACTCTCTGGTTCCTCAGAGAGTTGAGAAGAATTCTACACTCTGCTGGAGCCTCTCCAACAGTGTGTGTGTGTGTGTGTGTGTGTGTGTGTGTGTGTGTGTGTGTGTGTGTGTGTGTGTGTGTGGCTGTGTGTGTATGCATTCCCTGCTAATGAGGACCTAATACATGTGAGCAAACGACAGAGGATCCCAATGAGGAGGTTCAGCCTTGAGTCGTAAGCAGAAGATCTCCATGTGGGGTCCAGATATACCAGAACCTCCCCCCCCCCCCCCCCCCCCCCCCCCCCCTTCTGGAACATGACCTTAAAGACTCCCACAGATCTGTCCACACACACACACACACACACACACACACACACACACACATGTAATCGAATCAAAAATGTACTGAACTTTCTCCTCAACAGTACACATTTTGTGACACCACAAATCAAGTATGCGGGAAGTTAGACATATTGTTCAATCCAATGAGTCGCAGCATCATTATTAGCTACCATTCAAACACTCAATGATCAAATCCACATCCCATATCCCATTATCAAATGCTTTTATCCAGTGTGACTTACAGTGAATTCCAATGCATGTTTGACTGTGGCCATTGGGGATCGAACCCAGAACACTTTGTTTGGGATTCTAACATGTAAACCAGACTACACCCATATTTTAATTTGGGCAGGTTGGATGAGTGAGTGGATGTGTGATGGGATTCATTCATTCAAGTTTAATTTTGGTTTTCACTGATTCATTCCTTTGTTTGTGTGTCCAGTACCCAAAAATATAGGTTTACAATTATTTTGAACATGATCACATTAATGCCATTTCAGGAGATGTCAGGGATTCCGGGATCCATTCAACAACTACATAGGCTAGTAAACAAATACAACTTAAAGGGTACACAATCTAAGGACACAGTGCACAGTATCTGCATCTAAATACAGTGTGTTGCTATGGAAACATTTGTCCGGAAAGGCAGAGTTAACAATAATATTATGTTTGATTGATATGGCGTGCAAAGACATAAAATACAAGGGTAAAAAACTAATATCAAAGCTATGGCTCTGGCCAAAGCATAACAGATAACAAAATAACACCACTGTATAATTAAAAACTAATTAATCTAGACAATTATCTATAGATTTTCCACTGTATCTGATTCCAGATAAACTGTCTGCCTTTTCCCCAAAAAACGTTGCCTCCTCTTTCACTAGGGACGACGCCACTGGCCACCACGATTGACGTCAATCACTCACGCCCCACAGCAATTGGCTTCAGATTCCCATCACTCATCTCGTGGTTGACCAATCGGAGTGTGCCCGTTTGTCGTCTGGTCCCTCCCTGTATTTTTATGCTGGTGACGCGCACGGTCATGTGTTGTTTGTGCTCCGGCCCGTAGAGATGTGGACAAGAGACGCGGACGGAGTGCTAACTAACGGAGCTAACTAACGGAGCTAACTACCGATACTGAGTCGTGGCCATGTCGCGCTGGGCTAGACTTCACGTCGTGGACGCCTGGCAGTGAAAAAGGTGGATGAACGGGATTTTTTTATATCGAAATAATAATAATATTATTATTAGATTAGCACATCGCTAGCTGTTGTGAGCTAGCATGCTAGCGGGTCTGACTCGGACTCGCGTCTCCCAGAAGAACCGGAATGGGGTCTGCGTCCACGCCGATTAGCCCGCTAGTGAAGTGACCTTTGTTTGGATTCTCCGCCGATGGCCAATTTCACAAATTACCAGGACGGTAGCGCCGCAATGTTGATGATGGAGAAGGGACAGCAGCCGAGAGACACGGGGGTGAAACCCGCGACGGCGAACGGAGACGTCTCGGTCGGGGAACCCCCTTCCCCGGTCATTAATATCGGTGGAGGCGGCGGTGGCGGAGCATCGAGGTTTCATCAACAACACCTGCCGCCCTCTAGCAACCATCACTCTTCTCCTGGTCAGCCAAAGGATCAACCATCGCACCCACTGTCCCACCTCCATCACTACCAGCCGGGCCAGCAGCAGCATCTCTCCGGGGAAAACACCGCGGAGTCCCCCGGTAGAAAAGCCTGCTCGTCGGTCTCTGCCGCCGAGGACGACGCCGCTAGCGGCAGCGGCCATGTATACGCGGCTGTGAACGTCGTCGCATCCAATACATCTGACGCCGTGGACGATATTCGCAAATGTGGCTATCTGAGGAAGCAGAAACACGGACACAAGAGGTTCTTCGTGCTGCGGGCGGCCAGCCACATAGGCCCCAGTCGCCTGGAGTACTACGACAGCGAGAAGAAATTCCGGAATAGCTTGCGGTCTGCTGCCGCTGCTGCGGCGGCCGCTAGCGGTGGAGCTGTCGCCCCTTCTCCGCCGAAGCGGGTTATTTACCTCTACCAGTGCTTCACTGTAAACAAAAGGGCGGATTCTAAAAACAAGCATCTCATCGCCCTCTACACTAAGGACGAGTACTTCGCCATCGTGGCGGAGAGCGAGCAGGAGCAAGAGGACTGGTACGTGGCCGTGAGCGAGCTGATGAGCGAGGGGAAAAGGGGGCACGTTGACTCTGATGATCTAGACGACGGTTACGGTACCGTGACCCCCGGTACCGTGTTCAAGGAGGTGTGGCAGGTAAATGTGAAGCCCAAGGGTCTGGGCCAGACCAAGAACCTGACGGGAGTGTACCGGCTGTGCCTCTCGACCAAGACCCTTCACCTGCTGAAGCTGAACTCGGAGACGCCGTGCGTCAACCTCCAGCTGATGAACATCCGGCGCTGCGGCCACTCGGAGAGCTTCTTCTTCATCGAGGTGGGCCGGTCGTCGTCCATCGGGCCCGGCGAGATCTGGATGCAGGTGGACGACTCGGTGGTGGCCCAGAACATGCACGAGACCATCCTGGAGACCATGAAGGCCCTCAAGGCCTTCACAGAGTTCCGGCCACGCAGCAAGAGCCAGTCGTCGGGCTCCAACCCCATGCCCTTCATCACCACGCGCCGTCACCTCGGCAACCTGCCGCCCAGCCAGACGGGCCTGCAGCGGCGCTCCAGGACCGAGTCTGTCGTGGGAACGCCGCCGTCCAGCAAGAGCTCCGGCGCCAGCGGCTACCGCTTCCGCACGTCCAGCGAGGGGGAGGGGACCATGAACCGGCCGTTCCGCTCGGCGACGGGGAGCCTGGTGCACCTCAGCACGACGCGCGCCCACCTGGGACGACACGACACGGCGGGGGCCTGCGGGGGGGGCAGCAGCGCGGGCGTGGCCACAGGCAACGCCGGCACGAGCACGGGATCAGGCGGCGGCGGCCGCTGCTACGTGCGCACCATCCCGGGGGTCCAGCAGTCGTCGGGGTGCTGCCACGCGCGCTCCGCCTCGCTCCCGGTCTCCCAGTACCCCTCGGCGACCAGCCCCGTCAGCATGTCGTCGAGCAGCGGCCACGGCTCGGTGTCGGACACGCTCACCCGCCCCTCCAGCGCCTCCATCTGCGGCTCGCCGTCGGACGGCGGCTTCAACTCGTCGGACGAGTACGGCTCGAGTCCCGGGGACTTCCGGTACCTGCGCGTCCGCAGCAACACTCCCGACTCCCTGGGCAACACGCCGCCCATCCGCGAGGAGCACCTCCTCAACGACTACATGACCATGGGCTGGCACCGGGACGTCTTCGGCGCCGGCCCTTCCGAGGCGCCGCGGGACGAGGGCACGTCGGCGGCCGAGGACGAGCGGTCCTGCCCCTCGTCCTCCTTGCTGCGGAGGCGCGCCCACTCCTTCACCCGGGCGGGAGGAGGGGCCACGGGCGGCTCGGGCGTGGCGGTCTACCAGAAGATGACCCAGACGACGTTCTCATTGGACGAGCGGGATCTGGGGGGGCTGGCGTTTGGGGGCGGGGGGCTGCTCCGCGGGGGGCCTCCCTCCTCGTCGTCGTCCTCCCTGCGGTCGGACTACAGCTCCTGCTCGGAGCACAGCCAGCAGAGCCGGCCCTCCACCAACACCGGAGACCACCACCTCCCCCCCCCCTCCCCCTCCTCCTCCTCCTCACCCCCGTCATCGTCATCCACCGCCAAGGAGGACGGCGGCTACATGCCCATGATGTGTGGCGTGGCAGCCGCCTCCCCCCGGGACACGCCCCCTGACTACATGCCCATGCAGCCCGGCTCCTCGTACTCCTCCCAATCCCCCCAGTTCCACAGCCCGGCCCTAGCCCCCCGCTCGGCCCACCTCCACCAACACCACCTGCTCCACCACCACCCCCACCTCCACCACCATCCCCCCTCCTCCTCCCCCTCCTCCTCCTCTGACTCCCACGGCTACATGATGATGCTCCCGGGGGGCGGAGGTGGCAGCGGGGGTTCCTCGTCCCCCGTCCAGACCTCCCCCAGCCCCCAGGGCGGAGCCGGCACGGCCGCGCGGCCGGAGAACGCAGGGTACATGGACATGTCGTACAGCGCCAGCTCCGGGGGCTGCAAGCCCTCCGGCGACGCGGCGGGAGGCGGATACTACGCCCTCGCCACCCCCTCCCCACCACCGCCGCCCAAGGCCTACAGCCCCTACTTCTCCCTTCCCCGCTCCTACAAGGCCCCCACGCCGCGGGAGGTGGGGGAGTACGGCGAGTACGTCCCCATGAGCTCCCCGGCCAAGCCCAGCTTCTCCCCCGCCCTCCCCACTGCCGCCTCCTCCACCACCCCCGAGAGACGCGGGGGCTCCGCCCACACGCCCTCCCACCCCCCGCCTCCCTACAGCGCCCCGCACGCCACCCGGCCCAACCGCCTGCCCCTGGGACGCCGCAGCTTCCACGGGCCGGTCCGGGCCGGCGAGACCTCCACGACGACGGCCTCCGACCGGCCCTCCAGCCCCTCGGCCTCCGACCGGCCCTCCAGCCCCGGGGAGTACATCAACATAGAGTTCAGCGAGAGCTGCCCGCCCCCCCCCACTCCTGGCTCCTCCTTCCCGCTCTCCGCCCAGGAGGACGTGCTCTCCTCCGGGTCGGGGGTCCACTGCTGCTCCCCCCACCAGGACTACATGAGTGTGGAGGTGGGCGGCGGTGGAGACCTCGGCAAGAGCCAGTCCCCCAGACCCAGCCTGGTGGCTCCCTGGAACCCCCCCAGCTACATCCGGCCGCTGGCCGCCAACACAGGGGGCCCGGCCTCCCCTGGCGGACCCCCGCAGGGCGGAGGTCACTGGAAAGCGCTGGGGGACGACTACACGGACATGACCTTTAACCTCAGCAGGGGGGGGGATGGTCCGCGAGCCAGCCCCACCGCGGTCCTGCAGCACCTCTGTGTGATGGAGGGCCACTACGGGCACCCTACCCCCGCCTCCTCCTCCCCTAACCCCCCCAGCAGCCCGGGCCGGACGGGGACGGAGCCCAAGGTGGTGCGGGCCGACCCCCAAGGACGGCGACGCCACAGCTCTGAGACCTTCACCTCGCCCTCTTCCTCCAACGCTACGCCCACCGCCGCCAGCGGCACCACCACAGGACCACCCACCGCGAGCCCCCACCCCGACGCCCCCAACGGGTCGCACCAGGCCGACGGCCTCCCTTCCAGGTGGTCCGGCTCCGGATCCTTCGACAGCGTCTGGATGTCCGTGGAGGGGCTAGGGGAGTCTGCAACGAGCCGCGCCCACGCCAGAGCCCCCGACCCGGGTACCACCTCGTCCTCCTCCTCGGGCCGGATGTGTCGGAACATGTCGTCGGGCTACCAGAACGGCCTCAACTACATCGCCCTGGAGCTGAGGGAAGAGGCGGGCGCCATGGCGACGACGACCGCGGCGACGGATGGTTCCGTTGCGGGAAGCAACGGGAGCCTGTCGCCGACGGAAACGGTGCCGCCGCTGTCGGAGAATGGAGGCTACGCCAGTATAGATTTCACCAAATCAACGGAGGCCGTGGCAGCAGCAAACAAGGGTGAGTAGACTTGTGTTGTTGTTGTTGTTGTTGTTGAAGAGAAGCAGTCCTACAGTCAAACTAGGGTTGGTCTCTGGACTTTATTACGTGAATGGTTGTTTTTAAAGTTCTTTTTTGGAGTTCTTGTACATTTGACACCAAACAGCTGATATGGAGAGAATCACAGACACAGACTCAAATAGAACATAAATGAAAACAAAAGTGTGTGTGTGTGTGTGTGTGTGTGTGCTCGCTCAAGTGCCTGTCATAATGTGTTTTTCTGACTAAAAGCAGTCACAGCAGGGTTGTTCTATAGTGCTGTCTGTTAATGGTCTGGTCTCAATAGTTATGTACGTAGGGAAAGGGTAGTGAGGGAGTTTGACTCCCAGCCAAAAGGTTCTATGTTTGATCCCCAATATCCACAGTCTGACTGTAGGCATTGTTGAGCAAGATGCCCTCGTATCCCAACCTGCTTCTTCGGACATGTTCTGAATTCACTGAAAGTCAATTTGGGTAAAAGCTAAACCACTAAATACAAGTAAATAGTAAATATGTCCTGTCAGCCTATTAATAGTCTGGTATGAAATACGAATAGGTTTCCCTTGCTGCCAGTCTATTAATAGTCTTGACTAGTTTTGATAGGTCTATTCTCCTGTCATTCCAGTTATAGTCTTGTTTGATAGGTTGTTCCGGCTGTAAGTTTATAAGGGTGGCAGGCTCATCTGAGATTCAGGCTGCGAGAGCTTAAAGCAGTTGACGTTGTCTTTTGAACCGATCTGTCATGGGATTGCATGTTCAGCCCGTTTAAACACAAACACACATAGTGGAAAACTGCACACTCATGTGTCTTTTACTTTTCACAGTGCACGTGTGCATGTCACTTATTGACTGACCGAAGTTAATTTCAGTTCAACCACACGACCGGATATACCCAGCCTTTTTTTGTCTGTGCGCACGTACATCGGTCTTGTTTATGTGCATGTGGACATGTATCTAATGAATGCTTGCATAGGCCTTTGCATGCTTTGCCATAGGTGCATGTTTTTCTGTGCAAGACCTTGTGTTTCAGACATATTTATAGTCAGTGATAGTGGGTTTTTGTATGCAACCCTATTGGATGTAAAAAACCTAGATTACATTTAGATTAAGGTTGGGCATCAAGTCTCCCAAGAGACCACAGGCTTATGGACCAATCAGATGTCCTCTCAAAATGCTAAATCCATGAAAGTGGTTTTCTTGGTAGTTTGTATTCATGCAAGTGTTTGTGTACGTGTGTGTGTGTGTGTGCGTGTACGTGTGTTGTTCCTAACTAGGCAATATTGGGTCATTGTAATGCAAGGCATCACTCTTACACCTTTTGGCCAGACACACACACACACACACACGCACACCATTACTTACTTACTACCAACTGACTTTCTACACGTCAGTTGGATGTTCGCTACCTTGTTACCGTCAACTTTTCACATCAGTTTTATGCGGGCCACACAAGTATCCGATCCCGTATGACTGTACAGAGGAGCGCCATTGAGGCATTTTCATAAACCACCCAGATGGCTGCTACTGATGTCAGACGTTTCGTTGCTCTAAATTTAAATGGTTGTACGTCTATCTAATTGCGTCCAGAGGCATTTTGGTCTGCGTCCGTTCATAACGCCTCTTGTGAATCGAAAATTGTGAGCGAGGTTCCAGACTAATAAGCATTGGTCTGGTGATGTCAGGCTAGTAGGATATAATGATAATGGCAATATTGATCTTAACCTTTTAAAGTATTTGGCTGGTCTGCGAAGACATCAGGTTAATTCTCGACATTGTCTGTGTCGAGATATAAATCAGCCATGCTTTTTTGTTCAACTCACCCCCTCTTGCAGTGTACACGCATTAAAAAATTGAATAAACGTAGAAAACCGAACACAAATGTAACTTTCCCCACTGAGCCAGTCCATTGCATATAAAAAACGCAATGAAGAAATCCACCGTTTGAAATGGACCCTCATCCGGCCCATGTTCACATACACAGCATCTTTTTCTGAGCGCCTGCGCCCCACTCCAGTTATTTCAAATGAAGAAAAAAAAGCTCTGCCGTCGTCACTGTTGCTTTTTCCCAGTCGCCCAATCACAGATTATGTCAACAGTCAAACAAACAATTTAATTTGAGGAAAGAATGGGTTGTTAAATGATAGACTCTACAGGCAGATGCTTTCCCAAATCAAAACTGTAATGTTTGCATCAGCATACGCTGCTTATCACTCATGGGTGTATAACGAGTTATGTATAACAAGTTATCACTGCGATGATGAGCTAGGAGTTAAAGAGCTAACATGGCTAGGTGTCGTAGAAACATTAAACAAAAGAGATTCTGCTGTTTTTCTCAGTGCACAAATGCTTCATCCCAGTGCTTCCCAGCACTATGCCAGCGCGTTTTGCCAGAAAAACACGCTAAGTGGATGGGCCTTAGATTCGTTCAAATTGAGAAGAAACTACGAAGAACAAAATCGCGGTTGCATGTTGTTCAGGTCTATTCACACGCCACAGTCCGGAAGTTCGGAAATTAGCGGGTCCACCCAGGTGTGTTATGTTTCCATCAATGCTGATCGGAACTGAAACCAATAAATACCTGTGACTGCTGCAGAGTAACCTTTCCCAGGAATGAATGCCGATTTGAACCTTTCCCACTAAATACAAAAACCAGATGGTAGTGGGTTTTTAGTCCAGTGAGAAGGGCACTTTGGTCTCTTGGGTTGAATATCAATATCAGCTATCTTATAGTCGTCCAGTCTTTAGATCAAAACTAATGTGAAAGAAATGTCATTTTTCAATGAGCTATTTTGTTTTGCAAGCGAATATCCTCAAACTAACATCACTGCAGTACGCTTCTATCAAAACCATCATTAACCTTTTTAGTTATATAGTAATAGGAGCAAACAAATGATAAAGAATCAAGCTGCTGATAACTCTTGCCATACTCGATGCGTCTCAGACACAAAAACTGAACAGAACCACAGCCTTTGCCGCCACCTTCGTTTGCATTTCACCTCGCGTCTTTTTATCTTGTGCGGATGGGGGCTCGTGTCTTCTTATCTGGCTTGGATGGGCGCTCGTGTTTTTTGTCCTTCAAATCTATTTTTGAAACGGTTGGGGTGATCCATTAGTCCCACATGTGGGCCCCGGCTAAAACTTTTGGGTTACACTGTTGGGTTACACTGTTGGGTTTGCCCAATCGCAAATTCTTTTGGGTGATCCTAGCCAGCTAAAATGCAATATAAAATGGGTGTTAGCCCAGCAATATTATAATGTAAATTGTTTTCATCCGTATTTTTGCTGCATACTATTAGTGTTGGAACAAGGGAAAATAACCCCTCAAAATAACAGGTGGACATTTGATATTGAGTGGCAGTTTGTTCTGTTGTGTAAACTTCCACCAGAACACATGGGCCAACAAAGTTGTTTGTTAACCTGTCCTTTACTCGTTGTTTGTTTCCCTGACCTCATAGATCGTAAACCGGTTATCAGTTTGTTTCCTACCAGCGAGCTGCGTGATAAGTAATCAATACAGCTGATAACCGCATCTGTTTGTATGTCTGTCTGTATGTCTGGCTGTCTGTCTTGTGTGTGTGTGTGTGTCTGGGTCTGTCTTTCTGTATGTCGCTGTGTCTGCGTCTAGCTTGTTGACTCCTATTGTATTCACTTTCTTACCAAAATATCTTAGACGGGAGGAAATGATAAAGAGTGGTTTTACTAGAAGTCTTTTTCTACTGGAATGTGAGGTTGGATAAGTGTGTTTGTGTATGCGTGCGTGTGCACATTCTTAACCTTTTTAATGTTTAACGTTTTTGAATGCGTCGCTAAACTTTGCCACACACTACATTCTCTCGCTCTCTCTTCCCCTCCTCCCTCTAATTCCTCACACCCCCAACTATGTTGTCTTGACTGTTACTATGACAATGTGTGACACTGTAGCAATACAATCGCGACTAGTGATGCACCGATTGATCGGACACCGATCATTATTGGCCGATATATGCCCTATTGCGGTATCTATAACCTCATAGGGCGAGGCAGATCCCCATTTCTTTTATGGGAAACTAACTTGCTGCTCTGCCGGTTTAATGGAAGATGAGCGAGGAAAATGTCCAAAATAGTCATGTCTCTAAACGACATAACCCCAAGCATTACGTAGTCAAAACGATTGCAGCCACAGTACTAACTTACATAGTTCCTACAATGGTAAGCAAAGGCTTTCTTGAAACCAATCATTTATAGCTGCGCTTTCGGCTTCAGGTGGACAACAGGTCTGAGCTTGTGAGTGAAGCCGCTGAAAGCGCTCCATTCATGGGCACCAATTTCACAAAGAGTCGGTGTGTTGCGTGTATACAGTTCCTTTTTTCTTTCGAGGTTCTGGCTTAGGCAGCCTATATTACTTCATTTTAAACTGTATGCGCTCTATTTGCATAATGGTTATTTAGGTTGTTTCATATTTTTATTACTTTTTTTGGCACCATTTATTTGTCCCAAAGTTCATCAACTTGTTTGTGTGTGAAAAGCTCCCTAAATAAATCCCAATCAATAATAAAGGAAAGTAAGTATATATGTACCGTTGATTTACAGTAGCATGGGCTGGAGTTGTCAAACTAGAACACATTTGTCCATTAAAAAAAGTCACCATAAGCTATCGCAGACTAAAGCTATTAAAATCCTAACACACGATTTTAAAGTGATAGCTTATGCGCAACGCAGTAGTAGGTCTACGCCACATCACAGGAGGCAAAAAGGAAGAATATTTGGAACTGTTGAAGTCGTTATTTGTTATTCAAAGCTTATCCCGGGAGCTACACTGGGTAAGGGTCATAGTTTTTTGTCCCGCTCCATCGGCCACATCTGTGGCGCTTCAGTGGGCATCAGGAGCAATTATTATTTTTGTGCTCATGCTAATGTTATAACGCACTTCAATTATTATGTAATCTTTTTTTTATTAACAAATTTGACAAATGGCAGCTTTCCCCCTTGCAATCGGAGCCGGTGTAGACCACTGCTGCAGAATCGCGTTTTTTAATGAACTGTTTGTTTTACCTTTTAATTTCTAACGTGATTTCAATAACGCAAAAAGTAAAAGTTGGGTGTGTATTATTCATACAGTCTGTTATGATCAGTTTCTCCTATCATTACTGCGTGAGTGTGTGCCTAACCCTAACTCATTTCAATAAATAGTAAGCCTAATCCCAATTATTCCTTCTCCTTTTGGAAAGTGATGTTCAATTTATTACTCGTCTTTAACTCTAAACATATTGTCAGAAAACCATGTGGCTAGCATTTCTGTCGCCTCAACACAATAACTCTTGTACAACGCAGCACCTACATCGCATAAACAGATAACCCTGATTCAATCGGCACACAACAATGATCATAAGAAACGTAAAATGAATGTATATTTCATTATAATAAAAAATATCTCACTCATTAAAAGGATCGATGATCAGCATTGGCCCATAAACACCTGATTGGTGCATCAACTGGTGATTAGCAACCCTCAGCATGACCCCTCTGACTTTGCCGAGGGTTACGTAACAGCCAGTTGCCGTGGGTTACGCAACTGGTCCGTCTGTTGGCTTAGAGCACTTTTTCTCTCACATGCACTCCAAGCTAGCAGCTATTGTTGTTGACACATAAGCATTACTACAGTACTAGTACACCAATACTCCAAAAAAACTAACTTTAGCTTTAGAACCATTAACCTCTAACACATCTATAATTCCCCCTGGTGATTCACCGTTTAAATAGACTACATGTGCAATACAGGCAGGGAATACTACACTGTTGTGGAGAGCTGTTCTGTGATTGACATCTCGTATAACCCAATCAGTCACTGCAGTGGTGTAGGCCCCGCCCCCTTGGCACAGCACACAATGAAAAAAACCGCTTGTAGTTTGCAGGCAGGCAGCCACACACACACACACGCACGCACGCGCGCACGCACGCACGCACGCACAGTCCTGAGCGCTGAATGGTATTGTCAGTTTAATTCCTGGATTTACACCTGAGTGTTGCTGGGCCCCTTAATACCCATGATGCATTGCACCTTCCTGCTGGGGTAAAATTAGGTAAGGGAGGGAGTGAGGGTGGTTGTAAAAGGCAAGAAAATGCAAGGGAAAGATGAGGTGGATGTGTTATTGAATGAACGAATACGGTTGAAGTGAATGAGTGGATGGATGAGTTAAAGAGAGATTAGGAGTAAAGAATGGATTAAGATTGAGTTAATGGGGGGGGGGGGGGGGGTGTTCTCTTGTGACAGGCAAACAATCAATGGCGAACACATGTGTGATTAGTGTGACTGCAGTGTGTGTCCTGAAAATGTTGTCATTGGCAGACAGAGATGCTCTCTCTCCCACTCTTTTCCGTTTTCATCTTTCTATACTTTTTGTTTAGAAATGCAGGGATCTTATTTAGCAAGACTAGCAAATACATTGTGTGTGCGTGTCACATGGAAAGACTACGTCTGCATTTTGTGTGACTGTGTGACTGTCTAACTTTTGATACACACTCTCTCCCCATCTTACTCCGTTTCACTCCTCTGTTACCATCCATCCATTCTAATCCTGTACAAGACAGTTCCTGCTCTCTTCTCTCCTCCCTTCTTCCCTCTACCCATTCTCCCACTCCTTGTTCTATCACTCCTATATACATCTCCTAGCTAGCATACAGGCTAGCTACTGTTATAGCAGTCCATCGGTGCTCTGCGGGCGCACGCACACACGCATACATGCACGGCTAACAGGGTTGACCAGAGCCGGGGACATCTGCGGCCATGGGCCCACTGTACAGTAGCTAAGCTTACATAAACTCCAAGCAAACGGCTAATTGAACAGCTAAGCTAAAGGCTAAGTTAACGTCTAAGCATACTGCTAGGGCTATACTAGGCCGGTGATGCCCATCATACGATGGCCCATTGGAAATACGTATGTTTATTAAAATCCTTATTGCTGTTTCACTGTTGCTCTGGATGTATGATTGTGTTGTTGCCAAACTGATCACAATGTGTGAAGGAATACTCCTTATGCTACACTGACCATCCAACGATGTGTAGCCTACTTAAGATTTCTTTTTCTTTCTCTCCTACAGACTGAGGGGTCGACAGCCCACCCTGTTCTCTCATCTCTCCGTGTTCGTGCTGGAGATGCGGGGGACGGGGGTAACAGAGACACTTGACCTTTTGACCTCCTACCCTGCAGCTCCCCGCCCCCCCTGCAGCCCTGAACTCAACACGGTCGACAGCAACAGCTTGCAGTTAAACATTTTATTTTAATATATATATATATATATATATATATATATATATATATATATCTCATCCGTATTATTAATTTTATTTTGTCTTTTTAAATGCATATCTTTTTCGTTTTGTTTTTAAATCCCACTTCCCACAGTGCTGCTACCCCTTACCCCCCCCTCCCCCCACTCCCCTTTCGTCTAAAGGCGTGGTTGCAATGGATACGGGCCAGGATGCTTGTAGTATAGGTACAGTTAGTTGTCAAAACCAACCCACCCTCTTCTCAAAATGGTACCACATAGAGGGTGTTGTCACGGTTACAGCTCTGCAGAATTGTTATTATTGTTTAACCTTCGTTGTTTTTAAAGGGTACAGCCCCCCCAAAGCTCCAAATAAATGGTACAACTAGTTGCCGGGACTCTCCGTTTTCAAAGTAAGGGTACAGGAAGTCTTTGCGGTGTGGGATCTGCTCTGAGCTACTACTACTCTCGGTGTCGTACTGTATCTCCACCGAAAAACATCTTGAGACCTTTTGTTAAACCAGGCCAGTATGGACAAGCATTGGGTCCCCACAAAAACACTAGTAGGTTTCAGTAACACAGGAAAACCAATCGCACTTTCACTCCACAACGTAAAACTATCGATGCCGGATGTCTGGACTTTTCTGTAATAGTATTTCGTTGCTTTGTCGGAATAGCTATGTTTTTTTCCCCCGGTACTTTTCTGGTTTTGGTACATATTTGGGAACTGGTAGTTTCAGTTGACCTCTGCCTGGTTCTGTTGCGTACGAGAGGAGGCGAGCCGCTTTCCAGGGAAGAGAATTGCCGTGTTGTTGCGATCTATGCTTCAAATCGTTCAGCAAATCGGAGATATGTGGCTGAAAAAAGACAGAATAATTAATCATCTAACAATAATTGAATCATCCGTTATACCTCATAGTCCGTGACTTACTTCAGGTTTACCATGGGAGAGAGTGCGCACACTTTTCAAACACTACTTCATGATTTCAACAGCATGTATTAAAGCGTGATCCTATATGCATTTCACATGCTCTTTCCACACACGACACATACAAGGTGCACACGGAAAGGGTACACTTTCCCATACATATGGGGTTTACAAACACGCATACGCAAAGGCATGCACTTTTCAGACTTGCTGTGTGTGTGCGCACACACACACACTGTCACATATGAGACATGAAGCAGTACACGTGTCTGACACACACACTGACACACCCCTCAGTGTGTCAGTTATGGCCGTCATTGTCAGCAGCTCTGGATGACGTCCGGAGTACCACACACACACACACACACACACACACACACACACACACACACACACACACACACACACACACACACACACACACACACACACACACACACACACACACACACACACACACACACACACACACACACACACACACACACACACAGTGACTATACTGAAATATGAGTCGTAGCTCCAAGTGCAGCGTTCTGTGCATTCTTGTCTCTACATATATACACACACACACACCCTGAAGACCCACATTAATCTTGGCCTTCTCACGCAATGTCGAAACCCCCATATTTAGCAATGGCCCTCTCCCATGACGTGACATCACCTGGACAAACTGCTGCGATTGGCTGAAATATTTATTCTCAATGTGAATGTGCTGAACCTATTAAATTCACCTCAGCTCATGTCCTTGTGTGATCCAGTGTTGGCTTATTCAAAGCCCCCCCCCCCCCCCCTTATTATATAAGCATTCAGTTGGTTTATTTTTTTCTTGACTGAAATATTATTTTATTTTGAATTGAACAGACTGGCCAGTCAGTCACCTTATTTAAAACGTAACCTTTAAATCTAGGGCGGAGGGAACTTGGAATCAATACCAATAAGTGCAAATTCTGATGTGGGCGGAGTTAATATAGGGGTAAAAAGTCCACTTACTGCAGTGACTTGGTCATCTGAGTCTCGCTGTAGAGCTCATTCAATAACTGTCAATAAAACCCATCCAGCAAACAACAGCCCTGCGAGGTTTCCAAGTCGCTGAAACAAACACGATTGTGTTTGTTTCAAGTTACGATTGTCGTCACGGTCAAATTTGAGTGGGTTGATGGGAGAGGGGCGGGGTTTAAGGTACATAGTGTTTAACTAGCGCTGTGTTTAATTGTCGTTCTCGGGGTGTAGCGTGGTCAACAGTACTGTCGCGGGGATCATGATATCTCGGTAGTCCGACTTTAACGGCTGACATTTGATGCAAATGATAAAAGAAAAACGATGTGACTTGTCTTATATGTACAGTTTGCATATTTTCCTTTATTTTTTATTTGACCCTTTTGATGAACAAATTACTGAATATATGAATCACCAAGGCTGTTGCCTATGTAAAAAAAAGAAATTGGGGGGTTATTTGTGTTCCTGGGTTTTCTGTGCTACAGATGCGCAATTATTTTGTTTCAATTCTCTGTATTTACAAACAAACCCCCTTTTGTAATCATATAATTATCATTTTGCCAATTTGCCAGATCTGCCATAGAGTTCTAGAATCTAGAATGTTCTATGTCTTTGCGTTCTAGAACTTTGTGAATTTCGAGTCCAACAACGCCATCCTGTCAAATTCGACATGTATTGATTTCCGCGAGGTCGTGAAGATGAATGAAAACCAAACAAACTTGGTTGTTGTCGTGTTTTTCCCGCACTGAAGAACTGCGGCTACATTTCGTATCACCACAGAGAACATTAAAAGTACTGCGTCAATATGCAAACGATTTAAGTTATCATTTTTTGGTGTTTTGTACTTGGTTTACAGAGGAAAATGCATCATCTTACTATACTTTGGTTGTTGTGCTACATTGTGTACATACCTCGTTGGGACGGGGGTCAAGTGTGTAGTAGATGACACAGGAGAGAGGAACTCTTCCTCCGACTTCCATAGGCATTTTGCAGTCATTTGTATAGAGAAATGGTTTGACCGCTAATATTTTTTGTAACTATATCAGTTTTAGTTTTTCTGCCGCTGCATAGATCAGTCAACAAATGGAATGCGAATGATTGGAAGCATATCGACGAGGATGGTTATGTTGATTATTTATGCCGAATTAGCATTTCTGGAATTCAGAATTTTGCTCACCCAGCTGCGTTCTATTTGTCGGAGTAGAAGGCTGAATATATTTTTTTTTACAGTTGAGGTGTGTACGCAGTGTGCGAAATACCCAGTGTGAATGGGGGTGGGGGGGGTGGGGCTCGCGCACGCACCACCACCACCAGATCTCCCAAACAGTGGACACAAAGTAACAAGTTGAGTCAATTGAATTAAGCATGCACTCATCTCGGAGAAGTTCTCAACCGCAGATTTTTTTTTTTTTATATATACAGTTGAATTTAGTTTCCACTGTTATTTTTTTAGCTCTAAAAAAAATGACCGAGGTCCGGACATCGGTAATCTCATATGAGATCGGTAATCTCAGGTGGCTACGGGCATGCCCCTAGTCACTATTATTTAGCTTTTTTAGAATCCATAATGATCAAATAATGAACTTTGTTTTATTTTTTACATGTTTGCAACGAAAGATACGATACGAATCTGTATAAGTAATTATAAATTAAGAAAGCTCCACAGCCGCAGTCCGCAGTGGCGGTTATGCCGACGTTGTGTTCTGTGACGTTGGCTTATTTTGTAATGCCACTAGGAGGCACTACAGTAATGAAGAGTGATCTTTAAGACGGGCAGACGAAGAATGTGAGAAGACGGTGTATGCTGATGCTTATCATTCGCAGTAGGCAACGTTTTCTTGACTCCTCTTGCAGTCTTTATTTTAAGATAATACAATTTGTGACATTCTTCTTCTGCCCTTTAACGATTTTTTCTGAGCCCCCTCCCCCAAAAAAAACATTTGCAGTTGCAAGTGTCAATCAGGGGGGCTCGACCCCCCCCCCCCCCCCCCCGTATTTCGCACACTGTATCCCTTTGTGCATTAAAAACACATTTCCCACATCCGATATACGACACAGAATTAAAGGAGTTAAAAATATGATAAGAAGTGTGAAGAACTGAAGTGTGTTCAGTTCTTTTCTGTAAATAAAGAAATGCAACCTGTTGCTTTTTTAATTTTGTGTTGGCCCCTCCCCCTTGGCCCTGTAGGGCCCCCTTCCACTCCTCTACGTTTTTTTCTTTCTACTCTTTCACTTGTTATTTTGTCTTTCTCTCTTGCGGAGGGAAAACTGAGATTGTTTGAGCATAGTGTTTATATTTATCAAAACTTTTTGCTTTCGATAGAGCTATTGCAATAAAAATGTGATCATGTACTTGTGTGTGTGTGTGTGTGTGTGCTGCAAAACCTTTCAGAATGTTATTTTCATGCACATTTCCCCACAGATCTCCAAATTTGATTTTGACAGAAAATAAGTTCTATAGGTTGGAATAGTTTTATTCTGTTGACCTCATTTTCAATAATTTAACTCATGGCCTCAGTGAAAACATATTTTTAAACAAACTAACTGCAGTACTAAACTAAAAGTAAAAAAAATGGCAGAGGTACACCCTTATCCTTGCGTATAGAAGTGTTATTTGCTCAGTCAGTAGAAAGTACTGTCAGATGACTGCAAGGACGATGTACTTTGACACACTTAAAAAGACTGGGTCAAAAGTATTTTTTCTCAATAAATGCTCAATAAAAAGCCAACGGTCTTCACCTTCATACCCATTAAAACTAACAACAGATTGTTATGTATAATGAAAAAAGACTCGTCATTTTACGAATGCAAGACAAGAACTAAACACACACACACACACACACACACACACACACACACACACACACACACACACACACACACACACACACACACACACACACACACACACACACACACACACACACACACACACACCTCAAAGTCCATCTTGTCCAAACAACCTGAGGTCCACTGAGTCGTAAGTAGCTACAAACACATGCGCAAACCGAATATCGGATGCATTGTGGGATTTTGAGTGCTACTGAAAACGCTCTAGATATTGATCTTATGAGGCTAATTGGATACACGTGACACCTGGAAAGTATTTACTTAATTTCCAGGTATTATGGTTTGTTCCAAGCGAATATTTCATTTTTCTTTGTCACTATTCCATCTCAAAGTACTGAGTAGGCCTATCTGTACTAAAAACGTATACAAGCGACAGGTGAACAGGTAAATGTTAACTTTCAAACAACGAGTGACATTAACTAAAAACTTACATCTGCGTCATTCACTTTTCTTTCCAAACCCAACCTATTTCTCTGGACGATAGTCTATGTGTGACGTAAGGTTTACTTTCGCGTTATGTATTAGCTATCTAATATCACGCATTCCTCCGCCAGTAGCATCGGTAGTGTCGTTGTTAGCTATACGACGATGACGAGAGGACCCCCCAGGTATCATTGAGACTGCATTTTTAGAAGGTTTCCCCACCCAGGTAGCATTGAGACTGCATTTTTAGAAGGTTTCCCCACCCAGGTAGCATTGGGACTGCATTTCTAGAATGTTTCCCCACTCAGCTAGCATTGAGACTGCCTTTGTAGAAGGTTTCCCCACCCAGCTAGACTGCATTTCTAGAAGGTTTCCCCACCCAGCTAGACTGCATTTCTAGAAGGTTTCCCCACCCAGGTAGACTGCATTTCTAGAAGGTTTCCCCACCCAGGTAGACTGCATTTCTAGAAGGTTTCCCCACCCAGGTAGCATTGAGACTGCATTTCTAGAAGGTTTCCCCACCCAGGTAGACTGCCTTTCTAGAAGGTTTCCCCACCCAGTAACATTAATTACTCAAATAACGCTTTCCTTAACGGGAAATCTCCGCTCTGTGTCTCTGTTGGCTTGTGATCATGTGATTTTATAATGAATATTTTGGGGGAGTGTGTGCGTGCAAGAGTGGGCATGTAGGGTGTCCGGAGATGTAGAGCCAGCAGGGGGGCATGTCAACACGGTGTGTGTGACCCCACTAGAGTATCATTACTAATGGACAAACCACCGCGACACACCAGCAGTAGCTGCCGATCGACTCTACTGTTTCTTACAAGTGTGTGTGTGTGCGCGCGTGCATGCATGTCTGGTCTGTGTGTGTATGTGATGCCACAGCAATTCATATCCTCGTCAGCAACTAACTTCTAAACACACACACACACACACACACACACACACACACACACACACACACACACACACACACACACACACACACACACACACACACACACACTTCTCAAAAGCTCCTGCTAATTACAACTTCCTGCGTCACTGTTTTCCATGCCTGACCCCGTATCTCCACAGGGTCTCCTAGAAGGAGGGAGCTTGGATATCAGATCCACGTCAAAATGAGATTCATCATCCCAGAGAATGTAACACCCGCCCCCCCGGCATATAGGGGCCTCCAGGGGCCCCAAATAGCTGAAGGGCCCTTATTTTACCACCAGATGTTGTGTTTGACTATCCATATCAAGCCATTTAAAATACTCAATGCCCATTTGTGACATCAAAAGTGGGAGTAAGTACCGCAGGTGTATGATGGATAGATCAATACTTCCCTACCCCATCCCCTATGTTGACGCTGACATGTTTTCACCCAGGACGGAGGAACCCGTTTCCCTGTTGATGGTCTTGGAGGAGGCGAGGAGGTCAGGAGAGGAGATGGGCAAGGCACCAGGAATGGAGGAGGAGATAAGGAGAGGTGAGTAGCAGATCAGTAGGAGGAGAAGATAAGGAGAGGAGGAGAGGAGAATCCGTGATCACCATTGTGTATTCGTCAAAATCGGAACTAAATCACAGGTTCTAAGGGGACATTTTTAGCTGTTGGTAAAGGGTTCACTCTGCTGGCAGGTTACTAGAATTACAACTAGGTCAATAACCCGATGGTTTTGATATTAAAACAATGTAAATATCTTTAGTGAATAGAGGATATTTGACTATTTACCAACGCATAAATGTTTTTTATGTATAAGGCAAAAATAATGTGATGGCCAAACAATTATTATGGATGGATGAGAAAACGCAAATTACTATTCATGATATTAAGCAAATAATGAAAAATAGCCACATCTATACTGAAAAAATTATATGCATTTTTCTGACGGCTCCGTCTGGAAGGGCTATTTTTTCTGCTTTCGTTCTGGTCATGTCGATGAGTCAGACAGCACAAGTCGTCAGACATAGTGTTTATTTCAGTCTTAAAAGTTTATAACAACTTCTGGATAACATGAAACATGAACAATTTCAACAAAAAGAAAAAGACCAAAAATAAAAAACAGAAAATATGTAGTACTTTTTTTTATCACACCCAAGGGTGACAAAATTTGAATTTTCATAAAGTGGTTTTGAAAAGAAAAAAATCACAGGTTAATATCACCCCCCAGACCCTTCAGCCCCCTCCCCCGCCTACAGTACAACTGGTGACCTAAACATTGGATAAGGGAGGAGCCAATCACCAAGGGAACATTTACATACGGAATAGACAGTTTCAAATTCATTCAATTAATTTCCTCTGGAGTGGTTTGGAAAGCAAGACCTGGGTTCGAAGAAAACTGCTACATGTTAGTGAGAGACGACCACCAAAACCGTTTGGAAGAAACAATCTAGATTACCAATACCTTTCTGTGTCTCCCTCGATAGGTCCTCCCACCCCAAGTAAGCCTACATATTTGTAAAGAAATAGCTCCCATAGTGATTCTGAAGACTTAGACAACAATTGTCTCGTGTCTAGCTTTTTGTGGTTCGTGATCGGCCGTGTCACAACTGCCAAATAAAGTCAATATACCTTTCAAATATATATTTTATTTCTATATAAAATACTGTTTCATTTGTAAGAGCTTCACTTTGTACAACTTTTGAGTCACGGTTAATGAGCAGAAGTCAATGAATGGGTTATGCATGTGTGTGTGTTTGCACGCGAGTGTGTGTGTGTTTGTGTTATCGTGTAAGTGAGCAAGAGAGAGAATGAGCGAGCAAGCTAAAAACAAATACCCAGAATCTATTTATTTTTTTATCACAAATACCTAGTACAGATTCCGACCTAAAACACTACAGTAAAAAGGTGTTGTACACAATATACACATTATATTACTTACAAAAAATAAACGGAAGTTACCATAGGGCGTTATTAGTAAAGTGATCCACGTATTTCGTTAGTACCATGAAATGTAAAAACTGCGCAAAGCGAACGACAGAGAGAGAGGGAGAGCGTTAGAGAGAGGAAGTGACGAGGAGAGGGAGTGGGAGAGAAAATGAAATGCTGTCAAAAGTACAACGAAAGAGCTAAGCGTCAGTGCATCTCTTATTCTTGGATGTTCCGAAGTTCAAAGTGTGCGGATGTGGTGACCGTGAAAACCATCCACTCCTTAGTAAAATAATGACATGAAAAGAAAAATGATACAAAAGAAGGACAGTTAACGAATTAACGAGAAAGGGGAACATTTTGTGAAATATTTGAACAAGGTGAAAAGTAGAGGAAGAGAAGGATTTTGTTCTCTCCTTTTTAAGAAGACGAAAGGAGTGTGAAAGCACTCGTTTTCTCAGACAGGTTCCAGACACCTTGTTCTGTGGATATTTGTACAGCGATTTTTGAGGTACTTTTATTTAAGAAATAAAAAAGAACCACTAAATATAGATTGATTCACGGCCATTTTTTTTTGCATTTTTTTTGTTTTGTTTATGCTGTGTCTCACAGTAGCACCAACGTTTTAAGATTTCGTTTAGTTGTAATTTTTTTCCTCAGAAAAAAATAATAACCACACTGCACCATTGGAATCCCACATCGTCACCATGGTGACACACAATGGTCACCACCCACCCAGCCTCGCCCCACCTCCCCATTGCTCCTCGTCAACCAATCAGCTTGTTTATGTTGTCGTGCGAGGGGGCGTGGCCAGGGAAAGGGGGCGTGTCTATCATGACGCCGTGTTCCGTTACGTCCTCTTCATGCAGACCACGCAGCGACTCACGCGCGTCCGCAGATTTCCCGCCTTCAGAGTCTCAGACTGGGGCTTCCTGTGTGGGTCAAAGTTCAGGGGTCAGAGATGGAGAGAGGATGTGTATATGTCTAAACTGATATTTCTATAACACGATAACAGTTTGAAGTGGCCATGGAAGTGATGATGGAATGTGTAAAGGGGGCAGGATAGTCTACTAGCTAGGGTGTTTGATTCCCTGCCGATACTGATAAGATACTGGGTTCGAACCCCCAATGTCCACAGCCTGGTTGTAGGCACCTGATGCTTAATGAAATGTTTCTGGGTCTACTGTTAGTCACTTTTGGTAAAAGCCCAAACTAACTTAAAGTTATAATAACTAAATGGTAAATCACTACATAAGTCAAATGTGAAGGAGGGGAAACATCAGCCATGTTTATTCATTTGTGAATAGAATTTCTCCCTTTTCTCTTCACATACGAACGCTTTTACTCCATTGACTAACGTTCGACCTATTTGTGACGTCACAGTTTCACATGACCCAGCGGGCAGGAGGTAGGGCGGGGCGGGGCCACCTGTCTCTCACCTGAACATCTCGTTCATGTCTACGGTGGCCAGCCAGAAGCTGTAGGAGTTGCCGAAGTAGTTGCAGGTTCCCCGGCCGTGGCACTCGATGAAGGGAGCGCTGCGGAACTCCTCCAAGCAGGAGCCGGGGGAGGCCAGTGCCTGGCCGGAGCCCTCTGCTCCTGCACTGGTGTGCTGGAGGGCGGAGGATGGAAGAGGGGGAGGAGGAGGTGGAGGGGGGGGGGGGGGGGGGGTGGAGGAAAAAGAGAAGAGGTGGGGGAGAGAAGAAGAGGAGGAGAGGTGGGGGAGGAGAGGAAGAGTTTGGCGGAGGAGGAGGATGGAAGAGAGGGAGGCGGAGGTGGAGGGGGGGGAGGAAGAGGAGAAGAGGTGGGGGAGAGAAGAAGAAGAGGAGGAGAGGTGGGGGAGGAGAGGAAGAGTTTGGCGGAGGAGGAGGATGGAAGAGTGGGAAGGAGGAGGTGGAGGAAAGGGGGGGAGGGAGGAAGAGGCAGGGGAGAGGGAGAAGAGAGGATTTTTCAAAATTTAGCTGATGATGACTTGGCTAATCTTATCTTTTGGATAAAAGCGTCTGCCAAATGAATGTAGTAAAAAGTAACTTTAGATGGGTTGTGAGTGTGTGCTACTGGTGCTTTGTACTGGGCTTCCGATGGGTCTAATGTGTACTAGTGTAGTGGTGGTGGTACCATCATGAAGGAGTAACCGATCCACAGGGCCTCCCAGTTAGCAGGGCAGCTGGGTATCTGGATCGTCTGGCTGTGGACTGCAATCGTCATGGCCGGAGCCTCACACACTGAACACCTGGAAGACACACACACACACACACACACACACACACACACACACACACACACACACACACACACACACACACACACACACACACACACACACACACACACACACACACACACAGATGTAGGGCTAGGTGTTACTTCTGCTACTACTAGTTTGCTGATTACGTTGCTGGTGTAGAGCTTGATGTTGGTAGTACTACCTGCTGATTGCTGTTGTAGGGTTTGACGTTAGTAGCACTACTATACTCCTCCTAGTATTACTACTAGCACTACTACAACCGCTAATACTAGTACTACCTGATAGTGTAGGGTTTGACGTTAGCAGTGCTACCAAACTACAACTCGCATACTACTAGTACTACTACTTACGGCTGATAGGGCTCGAGTCCCTCTCCGGTGATGGGCGACTAAGACCATTGCTATACTAAACTACTACTACTAGTTCCACTAGTACTGCTTCTACTAGTCCTACCTGCTGATGTAGGGTTTGATGCCCTCTCCAGTGATGGGGTCCATGGACATGGGCATGGGCTCAGGCGTGGACAGCCAATAGGAGTAGTCGTTGCGGGAGGCGAAGTTGCAGACGTTGTTGATGTTGCAGAACATGAAGGGCATGGTGCTGAACCTCTTCAGACAGCTACCAGCCGTACCTGGGGGAGGGGGAGGAGGAGGAGGAGGAGGTGGGAGAAGGGGAGACAGACATGTGGAGGAGGGAGAGAGGAGAGGAGGTGGCGGAAGGAGTGAAAGAGGGGGAGGAATCCGTGTGTGGATAAAGATGGGGGAGTAGGGGAGATGGGCAGATGAGGAGAGGCAAGAGGAGGGGAGAGAGGAGAGGAGAGGTGAGGAAGGAAGGAGCTTTTTGTCCCACGCGTACATAGAATCAATATCGCTGGCCATCGCCGCTCCCTCCCTCCCTCTCGCCGCCTCTCGCTCCCCTGGATGACCCACCGAGGTCCTGTCCGTGGGCGCGCTCATTGCCCTGCACGTACAGCAGGGAGTATCCGTCGTAGATGAGGCTGGTCCCGTCGGGGCAGAACGGGATGTCCTGGCCCTGGCTGTGGCGGGTGATGAGGAAGCCGTGGGCCGTGGATGCCGATCCAGGGGTCCCGGGCAGACCCTGCGGGCCGTCGGAACCGGGGGGACCGGGGTACCCACGCTGACCTGGGGGTCACAGAGAGATGGGGGACATTAGATTGGGTCCGACTAGGTTAAATTATGTTAAGAGTACATGTCTACATCCCAGCCGACTAGATTACAATATTATATTACACAAGGTCACATTTGATTCGTGTTAAATTATATTACATTACATTGGTGGGTACTTTATTCATCTCCAAGGGGGAATTTAGTTGGATCTGCAGCACACAATGAAACAAAATGGCAGTACAAAAAGGCGGGTAGTAATACAAAAAAAAGATTGAAACGGGAATCCAATAAAAAAATAACTACCACGAGAGAGGGTGGTTGGGTTTGTACGAGGGTGATTGTGAAGTGAAAGACGAAGAAACCTCATGAATGTTGTGACCGTATCAGTGATGCCATCAGCTCTGGGGGGGGGGGGGGGTTCACTCACCTGGTTGTCCCGCTGGTCCAGAATCTCCCTTCCTTCCGGGAACTCCGCTGAACCCTGGTGGTCCCTCAGGTCCGACCTCACCTGGGTTACCTGGCGCACCTGAGGAGGAGAGCGGGGAAGGGGGCTAGATCTTCACATCGTTTCATTGTGTTGTGTTTTATAAAAACGATCTGTCCTGGTAGGGATGACGGAGTAGGTCTCATCTGCTCCACTGGCTTGGCCAGTTTGCTATTTAGTCGTTTAACAAAAGCTTTATCCAAAGCTTTTATCCAATTAGAGTGACATTTATAGAAGCACGTTGGCTGATACAAGCAGGTTGCGGTAAGGGGGAGTCTTGCTCAATGCTTACAAGTTGCGGATACTGGGATTCAAACCCAGTACCTTTCAGCTTGGAGTCAAACACCACCAGACTATCCAGCCCCACATAATATCAGCATCAACATAAATGCTCTTGTACCTATATCCAAAGAGATTACATATACGTATATATATATTGATAAATGTGTACAGAAAGTTACATCTAATATGTCTTTAATAATTGTAAATGAAAATATGTCAAATTACAAAAAGATTTTAATGTCATGTCGATTTTATCCATTTCTTTCATGAAAGCCTGCTGCCTCATTGAACCTGTTGGCTGAACGCTAACATCCATGGCTAACCTGAGAGTCCTTCCAGTCCAGGGGGTCCGGGTGGTCCCCTTCCTCCATTAAGCCCCTGAGGGCCTGTATCTCCCCTATTTCCCTTCATCGGAATGGCCGCACCGGGGTCTCCAGGGGGCCCTGGGGGTCAAAGGTTACATAAAAGGTATAATAAAATAAGGTTTACCTATCTTTTATTCTTATGCGTTTTCTATATGAATGAAGGTTTAGAACAGGGTTAATGTTTGTTTTGTTAATTAACCTTAATAACTGCTACTTTATAGTGTTTCCTTCTAACTTGTATGAATATAGGTTTGATGTATTTCTGATGGTCAGAAGGTTAGCAACCTAGCCAGCTAGTTTACAGTTCCTTGGATATTGGTTGACAGTTTAACTCACCCTCAGGTCCAATATCACCAGGCTCTCCTTGTAGACCAGAGGAACCAGGAATGCCACTATCTCCCTTGGGTCCTGGAAAACAGACGGGAAGTGAAACTATTGTAACAGGAAGTAAAGCAAATAGGTAGGAAGGAGAAAACATGAAGGGAAGGGAAAATAACAAACACAAAGGAAAGAAAAACACTAACAGGAAGGAAAGACAAACAGGAAGTGAAACAATGCCAAAGGGAAGTAGAAACAAAACGGACAGGAAGGGAAAAAACTAACTGGTACATTTACATAATCTATGTAGGGGGTTTGACCTACCAGGAAAACCTGGAACGCCGGCAAGACCAATGTCTCCCTTGAGACCTGAGGGACCAGGATGTCCGGACGGACCCTAGTCACATGACACACATGAGAATGGACGCATTAGCGTGTAATTCAAACATTGGGATCGTTAAAGTCTCAATGTGAAGATTGAACTGCTCTCGGTTAGTAGGTGGTAGACTTTCAGAATTATAAAAAAAAGGTTCTGTCTACTCCAACTGGCTTTTCATCTGTGTGACGTGAGCTAGCTTAGCTCTACTGGCTGGGTGGCGTGGGTGGGAGGGAATTTGGGATGGTAAGGTTCTTGTAAACAAAGAGAGAGGTACGGGCTGGCCTGCGTTTATTAATTGTAGAATATATCAGTTATAGGATGTTATTTTATTGATAACATTATTGAACTCACTATTGATCAGCATTGACTATCGATGGATATGTTCAGGTTATTTTAAGCTAAGAGCTAGTTGAACTGTTACACATGCGACTTTAAACAATAAAGTTGTTTTTGTTGTTTGTTTTGTTAAGAACAGAACCTACCGGGAATCCGGGGGTGCCTGACTCTCCCTTGGATCCTGGGAACCCGGGTTGACCGGGAGCGCCGGGAATTCCCTTATCTCCCTTGACACCGCCGCTACCTCCCGGACCGCGAGGACCCTCCGGACCAGGAGCGCCTTCGCGTACACAAAGGGTCAAAGGTCATTATAAGGTTACGTGGACTATTTCTTTTTTCGTACAGTATGGTACACATGAGTGTACTATTATATATTACTACTACTATGCTGTGGTAAGGAGGGGCGTGGTTTAGCGCCGGCTGCAGGCAGAAGGGGCGGAGTGGCTCAATTGGGGTCACAGACGCAGCTGTAGGGAATGAGTGCAATTGGATAGCTATTAAATACTGACGTGTATTGTGCTCTTCCCACAGTGAGGTCGGGAACCTGTGTTGACGGCGACTGTGTGAGAAAGACTGAGACTGAGACTGAGATTGAGATTGAGATTGCGATTGAGAGTGAAAGAGAAAGAAAACAATCAAACGAACGCGCGTCACTGCAAGACGGCGTGTGTTAATTGACGTGCTTACTGCAAATAAAACGGAACTTTTTGCCTCCGGACTCCTCGAGTGGTGTTTCTTTCCCTGGAGTGTAGCCTAGACCGTGCTACAGTGGTGCCTGAACAGGGACCGAGGAGGTTCGGATATTTTTTCTTTTTTGTTTTTTTTTTGATCATCCGGCTATGGAGGATCAAAACCCAGAGTCTCCGCTGGCCCAAGCGCTGCGTCGCATTGCGGAGACGCAGGAGGGCCTCATCCGGGCCCAACATCAGCAGACGCAGGCGGTGTTGGAGATCGCCGCTCAGAATGCGGAAGAGCGGGCGGTATTCCGCCAGTTGATGCAGCCAGGGCTAAGGGACCGGCGAGGGGATGAAGCAGAGGTAGCCCGACCCCAGATACCGTTGCCAAAGATGTCTCCCCAGGACGACATAGAGGCATTTTTGGAGGTGTTTGAGGGGACGGCAGGGGCGTGTGGCTGGCCAGAAGCCGAATGGGCGCTCCGACTGTTGCCACTCTTATCCGGAGCAGCCCTGACCGCAGCACATGCGCTGCCGGCCACCGCCCGCGGGGACTACGTCACGGTAAAGAGGGGCCTGCTGGACCGCCTCGGTCTTCCACCGGAGGGGCATCGCCGCCGGTTCAAGGAGCTTAAGATGGTGGACGTTGGTCGACCCTTTGCGTATGCACATCAGCTGGTGGATGCCGCGGCCCGGTGGCTGAGGCCGGAGGAACGCAACTGCCGACAGGTGGTGGAACAGGTGGCGCTGGACCGCTTCATAGAAGGCTTACCCCCAGCCACGGCCGAGTGGGTCCAGTGCCACCGACCGGCGGACCTGGAGGCCGCCATCACCCTAGCGGAGGACCATCTAGCGCTGCCCCGTCTGAATCGAGATGGGGCAGGGGCGGTCCCCGCAGCGCCAGTCCGCCCGGTTCCCCGATCACATAGACCGCTGGAGGCCTCGTGGCGCCCAAACCCCGCTCACACCAAAAACTCCCGTAACCCCGACCCCGCTCCCCCTCCTAGGACCAACCCACCGGGTTGGTATCGGTCCCCGCCGGGCCCGGCCTCCGCCTCTGGGGCCCCTGACCCGCAGAGAGCTCCTCAGCCGGCGAGACAGGAGTGTTGGCGGTGCGGACAACCCGGACACCGCCAGTGGGACTGCCCCCAGATGGAGGTGGGGCAGGGGGTCCGGGTGGCTGCACCGCCGGCCTCTTCTCCCGATCCAGAGGAAAAATACTGCATACCGGTAAGGATGCGAGGGAGTATCTACCAAGCCTTGCTGGATTCAGGGAGCGAGCAAACCCTGATCCACCAAGGCTTGGTTCGACCAGAGGCACTGGGAGAGGCATCGTGGGTGAATATAAGGTGTATTCATGGGGATGTGCACAAGTATCCAGTCGTGACTGTGGAAATTCGCTACGGCGGGGAAAAGCATAAAGTGAAGGCTGCGGTTAGCTCCCGCCTGTCGCGTCCCCTACTATTAGGCACTGATTGGCCGGGTTTTGGTAGGTTAGTGAGGGAACAGGGGACGCGACCCCGACAGGGAGGGATATGTGTGATGTGCTCCGTTCTCAGTGGTGACGCGAGCTCTCCCGAGGTCAGAGGGGGGGAGGAACCTCAGGAGGAGACGCCGGTAATCCGGGTCTTCCCCCCGATGGATGACTTTCCCCTCGAACAGTCCAGGGACGATACACTGCGCTTCGCCTTCGACCGTGTACTCTCCATTGACGGCCAGAAGGTGTCACCCGAGACGGTGTTGGCACATCCGTATTTTGCAATGGTTAGGGACAGGCTTTACCGAGTGAGTCGGGACACTCAGTCAGGGGAAGAAGTGAGTCAGTTACTCATCCCGCAAAGCCGCCGGGAAATGGTTTTCCAGGCGGCTCATCACAGCCCAATGGCAGGTCACTTAGGCTGTGATAAAACACGGAACCGGCTTATGGCCCGCTTCTATTGGCCGGGCATTCACGGGGATGTACGTCGGTGGTGTGCATCCTGCCGCGAGTGTCAGCTAAGCAACCCCCCGGCCACCCCAAAAGCGCCATTGCGCCCTCTACCATTGATTGAGATCCCCTTCGAAAGAATTGGTATGGATCTCATCGGGCCATTAGACCGTAGCGCACGGGGACATCGATTTGCATTAGTCATTGTGGACTATGCAACCCGATATCCCGAAGCAGTGCCCTTGCGCTCGATCTCCGCAAAGAGCGTAGCGCAGGCGCTGTTTCACTTAATCTCCCGAGTCGGAATCCCGAAAGAGATTCTGACTGATCAGGGCACTACGTTTATGTCACGCACACTCCGGGAGTTGTATGGGTTACTGGGGATAAAAGCGATCCGAACCAGCGTGTACCATCCCCAGACAGATGGCCTGGTGGAAAGGTTTAACAAGACGTTAAAGTCCATGCTGCGTAAGTTCGTACACGAAGATAGTCAGAATTGGGATAAATGGCTCGACCCTCTGTTATTCGCAGTTCGGGAGGTGCCCCAGGCCTCCACGGGGTTTTCCCCCTTTGAGTTGTTGTTCGGTAGGCGACCGAGAGGCGTGTTGGACCTACTTAAAGAAAACTGGGAGGAGGGTCCAAGCGCCAGCAAGAATGAAATTCAGTACGTGATGGACTTGAGGGCAAAACTCCATGCACTGGGACGGGTTTCACGGGAGAATTTGCTTCAGGCCCAGGAACGTCAGCGACTGCTGTATGACAGAGGGGCTCGGCTGAGACAATTTGCACCGGGAGATAAAGTACTTGTATTGCTCCCAACTTCCAGCTCGAAATTGCTCGCTAAGTGGCAAGGACCCTTTGTGGTCACACGGCGAATTGGGGATGTTGACTATGAGGTTGAACGTTCCGACAGGGGGGGATCGCGGCAGATCTACCACCTCAACCTACTGAAAGGTTGGAAGGAGGCGCGGTCGGTGGCTATGGTAACCTCGGTGGCCCGGGAGGACGAGTTCGGTCCGGAGGTAGCCGGAGCGGGTCAGCCGTCCCGGGTCCCCTGCGATGGGTCGCTGGAGTCGCACCAGAGGGCTGAGGTCGCCGAGCTGCAACACCGGTTTGCGGACGTTTTCTCCTCCCGGCCGGGACGCACGACGCTCATTGACCACCGCATCGAAACTTCCCCCGGCGTGACGGTTAGATCGCGCCCGTATAGGTTGCCGGAACACAAGCGGAAGGTGGTTCAGGCGGAATTAGAGTCTATGCTGGAGATGGGAGTAATAGAAGAGTCGCACAGCGGATGGTCCAGTCCGATTGTACTGGTACGGAAGTCTGATGGGTCCGTCCGGTTCTGTGTCGACTACCGCAAGGTGAATAGGGTGTCCAAATTTGATGCGTATCCCATGCCTCGGGTCGACGAACTCCTGGATCGGCTAGGCACCGCTCGTTTTTTTTCGACACTGGATTTAACCAAGGGCTACTGGCAGATTCCCTTGTCTCCAGAGTCTAAGGAAAAATCGGCCTTCTCCACTCCGTACGGTTTGTTCCAGTTTAATGTGCTTCCCTTTGGGTTGTTCGGAGCCCCGGCCACTTTCCAGCGTCTCATGGACAGGGTGCTGCGCCCGCACGCTGCATATGCGGCTGCTTACATAGATGATGTCATCATTCATAGTGACACATGGCAGCAGCATATGCAGCGGGTGGCGGCGGTGCTCGAGTCACTGAGGCGAGCGGGGCTCACGGCCAACCCAGCGAAGTGCATGATTGGTCGGAGGGAGGTACGGTATTTGGGGTACCGCTTGGGTGGTGGGCAGGTGCGCCCGCAAGTAGAGAAGACTGAGGCGGTCGCGGCCTGCCCGCGGCCTGAGACCAAAAAGCAGGTGAGGGCATTCTTGGGGCTGGCGGGGTACTACAGGCGGTTCATTCCCTCTTTCTCGGAACTGACCAGCCCCCTGACCGACCTCACCCGAAAGGGTGCCTCAGATCCGGTCCAGTGGACCGAGCAGTGCCAGGCGTCGTTTGAGAGGGTTAAAAAGGCTCTTTGCGGGGAGCCTCTCTTGCTCACGCCTAACTTCAATCTCCCTTTTGTGTTGCAGACGGACGCGTCGAACAGGGGGCTGGGAGCCGTGCTGTCCCAGGAGGTGGAGGGCGTGGACCGCCCGGTGCTGTACCTCAGCCGGAAGTTGTCAGACCGGGAGGGAAGGTACAGCACCATAGAGAAAGAGTGTCTGGCCATTAAGTGGGCGGTCGACGCTCTGCGCTACTACCTCCTGGGGCGCTCGTTCACCCTCTGTTCAGACCACGCCCCCCTGCAATGGCTCCACCGCATGAAGGACACCAACCCACGGATCACACGGTGGTACCTGGCTTTACAGCCATTTCACTTCCGGGTGGTCCATAGGCCGGGGGCGCAGATGGTGGTAGCTGACTTCCTCTCCCGACTACCAGAGTTGGGGGGGGGGGGGGGGGGGGGGGGAGTTGGCTGTCGGCCGGACGGCTCCCCGGCCTAAGTGGGGCGGTGGGGATATGTGGTAAGGAGGGGCGTGGTTTAGCGCCGGCTGCAGGCAGAAGGGGCGGAGTGGCTCAATTGGGGTCACAGACGCAGCTGTAGGGAATGAGTGCAATTGGATAGCTATTAAATACTGACGTGTATTGTGCTCTTCCCACAGTGAGGTCGGGAACCTGTGTTGACGGCGACTGTGTGAGAAAGACTGAGACTGAGACTGAGATTGAGATTGAGATTGCGATTGAGAGTGAAAGAGAAAGAAAACAATCAAACGAACGCGCGTCACTGCAAGACGGCGTGTGTTAATTGACGTGCTTACTGCAAATAAAACGGAACTTTTTGCCTCCGGACTCCTCGAGTGGTGTTTCTTTCCCTGGAGTGTAGCCTAGACCGTGCTACATATGCATATATATCTATATATATGTATATACATATTTATATATATACTGTATACGTATATTATTCATATTTTATATTTAAAATAAATAAATAATTGTATATACTTTGCAATTAAACAACCAAACAAAATACAACTTTGAAAGAGCAATAAGAACAGTGTAGCAGTGGAGGGTATGTTTGTTTCAACTGTCCAAACGTCTGTAAACGACGGAGCCAGCACTTAAGAATAGGGGACCACAGCGTATCACGGAACATGTGACGATGATTCGAAACTCGTGGCTGAAATCTGAAAAATCAACCAGGGTCCAGGATCCATTCTTGCACTCAATTCCAGAATGCAAGTATGTTTAAAAGTATTAATTTCAATATATTTATTGAATTAATTGGCATTTGTTTTGTGTTGACAGTACTCAGTCGAGAGTGGAGACAACTGCAACTGCAAATTTCAGTTGATGTTTGGGGGGTGAAATTAATTCTCCCCCAACTCTTTGAGTTAAAGTAAGAGTTGTTTTAAATGTCACAAACCTTCTCAAACATTATTCCCCCAAAAGTACCACTAAAACATGGATCATCACAACATAACACGTAAAAACCTTCAAACCACTGTAGTCTAACCTGCCAGACCTACGATTCCCAGAATCCCAGGGAATAGCACAGCCGGGATGGCAGCACAAAGGGGAAAAAAGAAGACGGTTAGAAGCTGGAGTTAGCGTAGCAACGCTAGTATACTCGCTAAAAACTACTATACATAGACTAATAAAACAAATAATATTGTTAACATATGTGTAGGCCCTAATGGTATATACTCTGGTATTATCCATACTATGCTATTGCTGTCATATGCTATGCTAGGCTATGTTATGTTTATCATTGGTCAGAGGTTGCTAGCGTGGATGGGTGCACTTTAAATGTGTGGGGTTTTAACAGTTAATACAAAAGATGTCAACATACCTTAGTTTTAGCACGTAATATCAAATGTTATAAAAAAAAAAGATTATTTTTGGTGAGTTAGTTGTGAAATGTATGGAGTAAAAAGGTGTATTCATTACACATTAATAATATTCTGGTTGTGCCGGCAAACTTTTTTTCCATTACTTAAATTTTACTTTTAAATTTGTATTTGTCACTTAAGTGATTGGATTAAAGATGCTTACTTTTTCAGAAATTAACTACCACCAGAGTGCATGATAAATTGAGAAAAGTGAGAGAAAAGGGGGTTAGATTTCAGTGAACAGTGAAACAGTAAGTGAAAGTCTAAAGTAAGTTGCAGTCGATTCATCCAAACTGAAAATTCGGATCCTAGTTCTTAAGATAGAATGTGGATTCCAGAAATCCAATGTGGTGAACAATCAACGTTCTAGAACACGTGAGCTCTAAAAAAATTATAATTTATTTTGAAAGGTGCGCGTGCAGTGGGAGCTTGGACAGCCAAGCTGTTGATACCTTGGGGACCTGCGATTGGCCGGATGCACGAGTCATCAGGCGTGGCCACATCGGAGGTGGGTGGGGCCAAGCCACAGGAAACAGGAGGTAAAATGTCACAGCGTTTTCTTTGTTTTTTATACTCCCTAGTCCACATAACGCACTTAGGCCACCAACTCATGTGTGTGGCAAGCCTGAAACAGGGCTGGTCGGTACTAACACACATGGTACATTACACACGTGGTTAAATGTACGAAATCATTAGAGAAGAATGTAAATGATAAAGATTGTAAGTTAGCAAGAAAACCATTTAAAATGTATAGTCTTTCCAAACGGTTGGCCAAATGTTACTAAGATAAGATATGATTTTGTTCCATCTCCGGTGGTAACATTTGGATGCTAAATAAGTGATTGATTGGAAGCTGCCATTTTGTTCTCTGGTGGCTGGTGTGTCATGTGACTGTTTGTAAGACAATGTGACCCAGCATTGTTCCAGGCTTCTCATTTGGTTTCGGACGGTCCATGCAGGTGATTATTGAGACACTTAACCTGCCCAGCAACAGCTGAGCCAATCCCAACCCTGCATTATTTGACAATTATTAATTTTGTTTTAGACAATTTTTCAGTTTTATTGTTAATAAATCAACCAATACTGACTGTAAGTGCTAAGTCGAATGGATGGATGGATGATAGATGGGTGGATGGATCAAGAGATGGGTGGATAAGATAAGAGAAGGAACAGATGGCTGAATGATGAATGACAAGGTGAGGCAAAGAGTGGAAACCCATGCTGTGGTCGGCGAGGGGCGTGGTCAGAACTCCCCCCGGTAACGAACAGTGATTGGTTGGTGCACACCTGACAGATTTCCTATCTGGGGAGGAAGTGGGTGGTGGAGGACAGTGCAAGTGGAGGCATGGTTGCCATGATGACATACACTAGGGTGCTCTGTGATTGGACGGTGACGTGGGTTGGTGACGTGAGAATATTTCCCCAGCCTACGATTGGCCCTGACATCAACTCATGCTAATCGTCTGATTTCAACGTGCACGGCATTCACACACACAGTGTAGTCGGTTGGACGCGAGCACGGTTGCTGCCTGGTTTTAATTGGTTTCATACCACATATTAGCTACTCCCATATGGGACACATTATGCTATAAAACAAACACCATAAATATTTGTTGGCCTAATCCATTTGAACTAGGTGAGCTAGACAGGTAAACCAGACAGGTAAGCAGGTGTTTAAACCACACAGGCAAAGCAGGTGGTTAAACCAGAAAGGTAAACCAGGTGTTTAAACCAGACAGGTAACCAGGTGTTTAAACCAGACAGGTAAACCAGGTGGTTAAACCAGAAAGGTAAACCAGGTGTTTAAACCAAACAGGTAACCAGGTGTTTAAACCAGACAGGTTACCAGGTGTTTGAACCAGACAGGTGATTAAACCAGGCAGCAACGTATCACGCAGGTATATATGGAATATCTTTGAATCTCCACCACGTACCTCCTCGTCCCGGTGGTCCAGGGGGACCGGGGCTTCCCTTGGGGCCCTGGAGGGCTGATCCCGGGGTGCCCGGGGGTCCGATGTTGCCTTGGGGTCCTGGGAGGCCGGGGAAGCCACTGTCTCCCTTGGATCCTGGGAACCCAGGACTACCAGAGGGTCCGGGAAGACCAGGGTCTCCCTTTGTACCTGCGGAGGAAAGAAGAAAAATAAGTTTCGTTTTAGCAAGGAACTAAGTGATATTTTTATCAGAAACCCGGTGTATGCTAGAATTAACCAGTATTAAAAGAAATAATAATAAGTTATATAAGATAAGATGTCCTTTATTCATCCTAGATGGGAAATGTGTGTGTCACAGCCAAAAGTACTGGACAGTAATAACATTGAAAATATATTGAAATGTAATATATAATATGCAAAAACATTTATAGACACAATATTAGCATACATATTTATGTGTGTGTGTGTTCTTACCTGGCACTCCAGGTAGACCAGGAGCTCCAGGTCCACCATAACCAGGAAGACCTGAGAGCGGAAGCCAAGCGGAAGAGATGTTACATGCAGTGAGTAGTACTTTAGCACTCTACTTTAATAGCAAAGCACAATCATACATTATACCACTTAACCTAACGTTACTTTGCGTAACCTTTCATTACGACACTTTATGTTACTTTATGATACTTTATGTTGCTGTACGATACTTTCTCTTACTTTGTGTTTCTTTAGGGTAATGTTTCTTTACGTTTCTTTACATTACTTTACGACACTTTATGTTACTTTTCGTTACTTTACGTTACTTGTCACCAGACCCACCTGCTTCTCCCTTGGTGCCGGCTGGCCCGGGGATTCCGTCACGACCTGCCTGACCCTTGTCTCCTGGCAACCCTGGGTTTCCGGAGCGACCGGGCTCTCCGGGTCTACCTGGGGATCCATTAGCCCCAGGGCCACCTGGACCGCCGTCCAGACCTTTGGGACCGGGAATACCAGGAGAACCTAGCAGTAAGAAAAAACAGAACAGCCAGGGTTTAGTATGCCGATGATCACAGGTTAGTTCAGTGTTCCCCAATCTGTGGCTCAGGAGCCCACTTGGGTCCCCCGATTTGCATATGAGGTTCGGGGAGGGTGAAAGTAGACTTTTAAGCCAGATTGATATTTGATGGTGCATTTTTATGAAATGAACAATCAATTAAAAGGTTTGAAGTTGTAATTCATACAAAAACAGACATGAGAGCTACTAATGTGTATGTGCGATGTGTATACGTTCACTGGGACATTGCTCGTGCAGCGCTGCAACTTCACTTTGGATAAAAGAGTCCGCTAACTAAATGTCAATGTAAAAGCAGGTTGTTAAAAGTGTGTTTTAAAAAATATATGTTTCTGATTCTGCAAGCCTTATCTCCCGGGGCCAAATAAATTTGATTTAATCTATTAGCAAACCACTGGGCTAGCTAGTGGATTCAAAGGGTGAAACACCCACGAATAGAGAGGGTCCTACCTTGGAAGCCAGGGAGGCCGGGGTCTCCCTTGGAGCCTGGTCCGCCTGGTATCCCTGGGAGACCTGGTCCACCGGGGTTCCCCTTCTGACCTGAACCCCCTGGGAACCCAGGCTGGCCTGGCTCACCCTGGGAGGGGAGAGAGAGGGAGAGAGTATTGATCAATATAAACAAATGATCTGGTCAACCATCTATCCTACTTCTATCTAGGTGGACAGTCATACTATTGATACCATGTTATCTTGTGTCAGGTTACAATAAAAAATAAAACATCCCAGAGGTTAGCACATAGAAATAAAAATTAAATTAAATTAAAATAATTACACATGACATGTTTGTGACCCTTGTGATGTCACACACGGGTCGATTTTGAAATGGCGTTTAATGTTCAATCAACGTCACACCATTGTCACACATAGTAGGACCAGTTAAACCTGAGCCAGGTTGGCTGAACTGAACAAGGGGGTGTTCTGGGTTCAAAGATCCTAATGGCTGGTCTCTGATCCTGCACCTTCATTCCTGGAACACCTGGCTGTCCCACTCCAGTGGAGCCGGGGTCACCCTTGCTTCCGGGGAACCCTGGAGAACCCGGCTGTCCCGAGGGTCCGGAACGACCCGGCTGACCTGGCCCTCCCTTCTGTCCCGAAGGTCCTGTGATGTCATCACCGTGCGATGACAACACAACAGCATTAGCGTAAGCCAGAGTTGAGTGGGAGTTATGGATAAACAGTGAGGTGTTTGTATGTGGTGGAAGTATTCTCTGAGAATATGTTGTCTGAGAATTTCCGTTTCGCTGTGATTACTAGGCTACCTGTGATGACGCCAGTTGATCTAAAATTCATAACGCCCAAAATAGCACCAAATTATAAATGGGGTGTGGCTGAACACTGATTGGGTAATGGTAGTTTTGTTGTAATAGGGGTGTGGTGTCAACACTGATTTGGTTTATCATGTCATAAAAGGGGTGTGGTTTCACTACTGATTGGATTTTCTATATCACAACAGTGGTGTGCTTTTTCTTTTCCGCGAGGCGGCCAAGCGCACCTGGGAATCCCATCTCTCCCATGCTTCCTTTCAGTCCTGGAGCTCCGGGGCCACCTGGGGAGCCGGGGATGCCAGAATCTCCCTTGGGACCTGAAAGCAACACAACACGTAAGAAAACCTCCTCACCGTCCTTACGATATTTGATTACAGGGCCGTGTATTTTACCACCTTGGTGTGATGTCGCAGTTAGAAGGCATTTCAAACTATATCTGCGACATCACAAGTGGGAGTGTCCACCTCAGATGTATGATGGAGAGATCAACCGACCAGTCTACCCAGTGGACTGTTCCAACTGGTAGTCTGATCTATCCTGTCATAAATCGGTACATGTGTGCCCCTCCACCCCCCTTACCCCCCCCCCCCCCCCCCACACACACACACACAAATGGGTCGATTTAGAACTGCCTTGTGGTAGTGAATCAACTTCACACCTGGTGGTGATCCACTTCACACCTGGTGGTGAAATAATGTTTTTATTTTTTATTTTACAATAACTGAATGAAACCACCCTCACCTGGGGGTCCTGGTAGCCCGGGGCGACCGTCCGTGCCAGGCAGTCCTGGGTCACCTGGTACACCAGCGATTCCCTTCTGACCCGAGACGCCCGACAAACCTGGAATCATGAGAGAGTCAAACACATGTCACATGTCAAAATGTTACCATGGGAACGGGTGGAACGGAACGCTCACCGCTTGTCACTTACTACTACAGGATAAAATAAGATGAAGATAAACTTGATTAATCCCAATAAGATATCAGATTTATTAATCCCAGACATACCCACAGCAGAAGTACAGAAAAGTAATGAGAATTCATTATCAAAGTTATTTTACAGACAATTTTAAATCAGCAAGAAATAAATACCTCTTTAATATTCGTATGAGTAGTAGAAATTTAAATTTAAATGTTTAGATAAACATTATGGACTGTAAATGCTACATTATAAGTAGCATATAGTATTTAAGTGTAATACATACAGTAAGTAATACAAGTATTAAACAGTGAACAACAACTGCAAAAATGAATGACAGGTAAAAATCAGAATATTTGAATAACTACCAAGACTAAGTTATCGTTGTCAGCGTACCTGGAATGCCAGGTTCTCCCTTAACTCCCTTCTGTGCTACAGGAGACTGGCTGCTTCCAGGGGGTCCTTGTACTCCAGGGTCTCCTCTCTCTCCCTTCAGACCTGAAGATCCAGGGGTCCCAGGTCTTCCGGGGAAACCGTCATCACCTAGGATGAGGAGGAGGAGGAGGAGGAAAAGGAGATGAAGTAGGTAGATAACGGAGATAACCCTTTCATCCAAGGTGTGTAGGTGTGTATGTGTGTGGGTGTGTGTACCTTTAGGTCCGGTGAAGCCAGGTCCTCCAGGATTTCCAGGTCCTCCAGAAGGTCCGGGAGATCCCATTGGTCCCATGTCTCCTTTGACACCTGTAGCCAATCAGATCACAGTCACATGGTTAATTGTTTCAGTTGATTGTCTAGAAGACAGCTTGGAGGACAAACACTTTCTCAGCTCAGCAACTATCTTGGATGAATAGCGCAAAGCTAACTGATAGTTGGTCTCGCTAGCGGGCTAGTTAGTCATTCAGCAATTGCATTTGCGCTAAGATAAATAGTGAGAGATCTTTACCTTGAAGTCCAGGCAGTCCATCCCGTCCGGGCCCTCCAGGGGGTCCTGGGGTTCCCACGGGTCCTGGAGAACCAGGGAAACCGGGGCTTCCTCTTTCTCCCGGCAGACCGGTACTGTCTAGACCTGGCGGGCCAGGGTCTCCCTTTTCACCGTTAGCGCCCTGGAATCCTGGAATACCGTGGTGGGAGAAGTTGGTTAAGACTTCATCAGGAAAATTGTTTCTGTGAGAATTGCTCTGCTAAGGTTAGAAAAAAAAGACAAGGTAAATAAAAAATTCTGTAAGGCAATACAAATGCGCAAAAAAATCCAAATGTGTGTACCAATAAAGTGGCTTAAAGGTTGGGATATTGCATGTTAAATTAAAATGTGAATTGAGATATGAACATTTTCATTTAAGTCATTCAATGGAATCCCACACACGGGAACTTACCTGGGGGTCCCATGAGGCCTGGGGGTCCGGGGGGTCCCTGGAGCCCCTGAGAGCCAAGGGAGATTGATCCTGGGGGGCCTCTAGGACCCTGCTGGCCGGGGATACCGGGCTCACCTAGAGAGAGAGAGAGAGAGAGAGAGAGAGAGAGAGAGAGAGAGAGAGAGAGAGAGAGAGAGAGAGAGAGAGAGAGAGAGAGAGAGAGAGAGAGAGAGAGAGAGAGAGAGAGAGAGAGAGAGAGAGAGAGAGAGAGAGAGAGAGAGAGAGAGAGAGAGAGAGAGAGAGAGAGAGAGAGAGAGAGAGAGAGAGAGAGAGAGAGAGAGAGAGAGAGAGAGAGAGAGAGAGAGATACAAATGAACCAAGAACATAAGGGTGATCACATTTACTTTATAGGGATGGAACTTATAACCAATGGGACTATTAATCATTATTCTTCTGCAGTTGGTTCAGATTCGGATTTATTCAGAGGAAATAGTTTCGTGGGGTATCCTGACCTTTGTATCCGGGGCCGCCATCTAAACCAGATCGTCCTGGAGAACCTGGGTTTCCAGGGAAACCGGAATCTCCCTTGGGTCCTGGTTGTCCTTTAGACCCAGGGAACCCTGGAGAACCGGCAGGGCCGGGAAGTCCGAAGCCTGGTTCACCCTGGAGGACACATTGAGATTACTAAAATAATAAATATGACAATGATGCAGACAGTTAGACTGGGATATAACCTCACCACCACAAGTCACGCTCTGCTGTTTACCTATAAAAGAGGAGAATGCTTTATATGAGTGCACAAAATTGTGCAACGCTAGTCATCATTAGTTAACTGGCGTAAAGTATATATATATATGGATATAAAGTTATCAAAATAACTTTGATGAACATGTTTGAGCAGCTTTGTGTTTTCATATGCATGGGTTTTATAGCTTACTATAGTCCAATTTTTTTTATCCATTTTCAATAGAGGCAAAAACACTAAACTAAAAAAAGCGTCTTGTGTTTTTTCTGATAATTTCCCGGCACTGGAGAGGATTGTCTGCATGCATGCAAAGTATGCATTGTGATATTGGAAGGAAGGATTACTTGGCTTTCGTTTGGTACCAAACCAAACCAAACCATGAATGCATTTCTAGATTCATTCCAATGTGTTTTTTATTTTTTTCAAAAGGATATTGAAAAGCGCCTTGTATAGTTCAACTGAGAGTGAGTACATGACATGCTGAGCCGGTTGAGCCGTGTTTTGAACTAGTGTTAGGAAGATGTGTTGGGGAAATGGACCTTATCTATTGTATTTTGGAGTGTTTGCTGTTGAGTGCTGTTGTTCAGCACTTTGTGTCTTCTGTTGTCTTCTGTCTCCCTCTAGGGAGTCTCAACAAGGCCCATACCTTGGCTCCTGGGAACCCAGGCTGTCCCGGAAGCCCGTCGATGCCGGGTCTTCCTCCTCCACCGGGAGATCCTGGCTGGCCGGGAATACCTGGGAAACCTGGAGAGACCAAGGAAGGAAGGAGACGAGGAAACAAGGAAAGGAAAACGGTGAGCATAGGTTACTTGTCTTCCCTGACGATATTTTTCCCTAAAGCGTTTTGCCAGGCAAGACAAAACTAACCAGACAAAAATACACAACAACACATTGCTGTTTTCTGAGTGGTTGAAATGTGGCACTGATTTGAGCCAATCAGGAAACGGTACCTGAGAGTTTGAATGTTAATGGACTTAGAAGAGGATGAGGGGAGGAAAGGGGAAAGGGGGAAAGGGAATGGGTGCCGTCCTAACCTTTGCCACCGGGGGGTCCTGGGAGTCCGATTCCTGGGAGTCCGGAATCACCCTTAGTTCCTGGTAACCCTGGGAAACCGGACTGTCCCGGCTGACCTGGGCTGCCTGACAACGGAGGAGGGACAGGAGAATCTCACACCACAATAATAGAATACAACGATAATGAATCGTAGTAGTACAATACCATCCTGCCAAACTGTGGTGGCTTCATTTCTGTACCTGGCTGTCCAGGTGAGCCGGGGTCACCGTCCTGTCCTCGTGGTCCGGGCAGACCCTTCTCAGCCACAGTCAGACCTGGTTCACCTTTAGAACCTGGAGCGGACAGAGGTCGGCGGTAAGGGAACCAGGAAGTGGACTTCGAAGCAGTAAGTGTATAAATGTATAATTTACGTAAATATTTAATTCTTCTGACCTTTCATTTTTCACATTCGTGTTAATTTATCTTACCCCCAATTTGCATATACTTTAATTACATTTCCATTGTATCCGAGCTCACAAATGGATCTTACCACATTTGATTTCTGCTCAGATGCTCAGAATCACACAGTGTATGGATGCTACACCTCTTTAGCATATTGCAGCAAGCATGTAGCACGGCCAGTGCGTAGATGCTACATCTCTGTAGTGTGAAGCATGGTCATGAATCACTCACATGCTAGGTGCTACATCTGTTTAGCATGTAGAGTGTAGCATGGCCATGAATCACTCGCATGCTAGGTGCTACATCTCCTTAGCACGTAGCATGGTAATAAATCACTCACATGCCAGGTGCTCTATCTCTTTAGCACATAGCTTGGAGATTAAACTCATTTGGGTGTAGATGCTACATCACTTCAGGATGTAGCATGTTAGCACGTAGCATGTTAGCATGTTGTGGTACCTGGGGACCCAGGGCCTCCAGGTCTGCCAGAGACTCCCTGGACGCCCTTCTCTCCCGGGGGCCCCTGGGGGCCGAACCCTGGTAACCCCGGGGGGCCTCTGTCTCCTGGCTGGCCCGGGAGACCCGAATCACCGGGAATACCCCGGTCTCCTTTCACCTGCAGAGAGCCCTGAGGGACACACACATAGAAACACAGACATTAGATAACACACACACACACACACACACACACACACACACACACATATTAAAACATGGAGACAATGGCATAAGTAGTAATTAGTAGTCATGCAATAAATGTATGCTTATGTTTGACCAGTGTGTTTGACCAGTATAAACCAGTACAAACCCTGTACAAACCAGTCTGATCCAGAATAATCCAGTCTAACCCAGAATTAACCCGTGCACTCAGTAGAAACCCAATATAAACATCAATATGTACACAATATAAAGCCAGTTTAAACCAGTATAAACCCAGCTCACCGAGGCTCCTTTAGCTCCGGGTGTGCCAGGGGATCCATCGCGACCGGGTCGTCCGTCCAGACCAGGCAGGCCAGCGGGTCCAGGGAACCCACTGTCTCCCTTTGCTCCCCTCACACCGTTCACTGTGACAGCATCACCGGGGTCCCCCTTCTCTCCCGTGTAGCCCGGGGCCCCTATAGACCCGGGAGGTCCCTGTAGAGGAGGATGAGGAGAGGAGTAGGATGAGAGGAGGAAGAGGATAGCAAAGAGAGGAGGAGAGAAGAGGAGGGGGAGGTGGAGGAGATGGAGAGAAGAAGAGAGGAGAAGGAGTGGGAGAGGAGGCAGGAAGACGAGGACGGAGGAGGAGGAGGGAGTGAGGATGAGAAAGAAAAGGGAGAGGAGGAATCTTTAATGATTCTGGTTGTATGTGGGATGCTGATGTCAGATGTGTCTTTAGGTTGTAACCTGGAAGTGTAATCATGAAGTACTCACAGGAGCTCCACCAGAACCAGGTTGTCCAGGGAATCCTCGGTCTCCTTTGATTCCTTGACCTCCGGGCGTTCCTATAAAACACCAAAAATACTGCTGTTACTGCTTATACTACTTCTATTGTAAGTAGTACTATTAGTAGTACTGTTACTAAGATAAGATTACTTTAACATGATGCTGAGTTGTTTAAATACTCGCAGACGGGAAAACCTACGACTGTTACTATTATTACTACTTCTCTTACTAGTGTTACTGTTGCTAGTAATACAACTACAACTTATAATATATTCATAATAATGATCTTGACTTTACTACTACCAAAACTACTTTTACTACTACTACTACTACTACTACTACTACTATAAATAATACTACTACAACTAATTATATATTAATTATAAAGATCTTGACTTTACTACTACTACTACTACTACTACTACTACTACTACTACTACTACTAATATATTAATAATATAGATCTTGACTTTACTACTACTAATACTCCTACTACTAGCGCTACTACTTCTGCTAGTAATATATGAACACGTTGGGGTCTAACCTGGGCGGCCAGGGGCTCCGGCAGGTCCTTGGGGTCCAGGGATAGGGTTGCTGCCTCCCACACAGTTCACACAGGTCTCTCCCTTCTCACCTGAAACACCAGCAGCAGCACGTGATCAGGGGCTTCAACACATGGTGGGCGTCTTTTGCACGTGGCGGGGTAGCTAGGTGAGCGCTAGGCCTCGGTTAGCATCGAGAGATGTAGCGCTAATTTGCTTGTTGTTGTGGAGTGGGATAGGGTGGTTGGCTTACACTTGAACTGTGTTTGTCCATTATGATTGTTATGATGGTTATCTCCAGTACTCTTATTCTGGAAGAGACTACACACACACACTATCTCACACTCTCCCCCTCTTTCCCCCCTCCCTCTCTGTGTGCTTCTCTTCCCCTCTCATTTTACATTCCTCTCTACGTCTTTCTCTCTCTCTCTTCCTCTTTCTCTCTCTTTCTGTGACCATCTCTTCAATTCCAAAGATTTCTATTATGGGAAATACACATTACTCTCTCTTTCTTTCTTCCTCATCACACACACACACACACACACACACACACACACACACACACACACTAACCCTTGATGCCGTTCTCTCCCTGGTATCCTCTCTCTCCCTGCTGTCCGGGGCGACCGGGCTCGCCGGGGAGACAGTTCCCTCCCCCGCTGGAGAACCCTGGGGGCCCGGGGAGTCCAATGAGTCCCTGGAGGCCCGGGGGGCCGTCCCGTCCTGGGGCTCCGGGCAGAGACGCACCGGGGACACCGTCCTCGCCCTTCTGGCCCTTGTCTCCAGGGTAGCCTGGAGTCCCTGGCTGGCCGCCACTGCCCACACCTGGAGACGAGGAGGTCGTTAGATAGACGCTGCGATGTTCCTAACGGTCAGGTGCTCCATACCTTAAATAAACACTACAGGGCGATGCTCCATACGTTAAATAAACACTACAGGGCGATGCTCCATACGTTACATAAACACTACAGTGCGATGCTCCATACGTTACATAAACACTACAGTGCGATGTTCGATACATACATCAAATAATGTATGATGTTCGATGCATTAATTACGATACAATGTTTGATACATACATTAAATAAACCCTATGGTGTGTGTGTGTGTGTGTGTGTGTGTGTGTGTGTGTGTGTGTGTGTGTGTGTGTGTGTGTGTGTGTGTGTGTGTGTGTGTGTGTGTGTGTGTGTGTGTGTGTGTGTGTGTCTTACCTGGAAGTCCGGGCTGTCCTGGTGGTCCACTCAAACCTGGAGAAGGTCAAAGGTCAAACATCAGTTTAAAAGATGAATACATCAAAGTGTATGTGTGTGTATAACAGTGTGTGTGTGTGTGTGTGTGTGTGTGTGTGTGTGTGTATGTATGTGCGTGTGTATGTAAGAGGTCCAAAATGATGGACTCGAATGGAGGGAACCTAATGGAACCCAGAAAATCGTTCCGAGATCTGATCTGATCTGATACATGTTTGAAATATATATATACCGCGATATTACAAACCCTACCCGGTGTATGTCCAAAAGGACAGAGACCCAGGACCTGAAATGGGTAGGGTATTTTATGGACCCGACAGACCTGGTGATTTAAATCGTACTTAAAATTCTGTTACTACTGCATAAAACGTTAATCCTGTCAGATACAACATATGGTAACCTAATAGAAAGAGTTTGAAATAACAGAAAGACTTCATATGAATAGGCGACGGTTTCGCATCTTTAAAATATGCGATGACTCACATCACTGGCGGTGATCACTGTTGTTTTTACCCTTGTTTCGCGCTCTTGGGGTTTTGTCAACTTATTTCCTGCTCTTGTAATCTGATCCTAATGGTCAGCCTAGTCATCACGCAAGTTACACAGCACTTCCATGCGTTTCTCTCATTATCAGCGCTGGTCACGAGTCACATAATGATAAACAGATCCAGGTGATCGTGTAGACCCGTGAAGACCTCTAGTGCGTGTGTTTCCAGGTTTCTGTTGTTTATCACGCGCACCTGGTGGTCCTCTCTCTCCCTTGTTTCCAGAGGATCCAGGGTAGCCGGGTTCACCTTTAGACCCGACCTGCCCGATCACCTGTTAGACACACATCAGAGAGGTGCAATGTTACCACCTGGTGGCCAGAGGGAGATACTGCACACAAATATTACTGTTGACTCGCAGAGAGCTCAAATAAGATAAGAGATGTACTTCCCAGATGGGAACTTCGGGTGCATATCAGAAATAGGAATTAAAGAGAAAAAATGTATGCAAGAATATAAACTACAAAGCTGTACCCAATAATATTATTAGACATTTTACTGATCAATAGAGGGGAAATGTCATGCAAGAACTGCACACGAATGTGACTGTATTTATCTATCTATCTATCTATCTATCTATCTATCTATCTATCTATCTATCTATCTATCTATCTATCTATCTATCTATCTATCTATCTATCTATCTATCTATCTATCTATCTATCTATCTATCTATCTATCTATATGTTATACTTATACTATTAGAGGTATTTATTAGTATTTTCTTTTAATGTTTGTGTCTCCTTCAGCTCATGTTGTGATTTTTTTAATCGATAGAGACCGCTCTGTCTGGTGGTCAGAGGGAGGTACTGCACACACGTAACCAGACTCAATACGTTGTCTCTGTTATTATTTGCCTTTTTTTTCCGTCACTCCTCCACTAATTGGTGTAATGTCCCCAAGTGGTGTTCAGAGAGAGGCACTGTACATTCATTCAGATTCTTACTGCTGAACACAAGGAAGTGATACACATGGCTCAACTCAGAGCGATTGTTCCACTGCCTTGCTCAAGGGCACATTAACATATATTAACTTCTATACACACCAGGCCTGGGGGTCCGGGGAATCCACGATCACCCTTCCCTCCCTGAGAGAGTGAGAGAGGAGACATTGTTATTTTCCATTTGCTTAATAAGCTTTTGCAATGGAAATGCTTATTTTCCATGCTAATAAAGCATGTAAAATGCTTTTCAGTCAAATAAACACAAGTAACACTTACTAATGCATATCTTTAAATATTTGTAAAGTTCCTCATCTTTATTTATGTTCTTCATGTCTATACATTGTAATAAAATTACAATAATTAATAAAAATACTCACTCTCTCTCCATCTCGCCCAGGAAGACCAGGGCTGCCAGACTCTCCTGTGCTTCCCTGGAAGAAAGAAAGAACGAAAGAAGAAGGTGGTGTAGCAGGAGATAGTAAGGATTCATGATTAAAATACATACAACACAAATACTGCATTACATTAATGATGGTACTTCATGACTAAGTCATGGATTAAGTACTGTGTTCATGAATAGTTTTTTGCTGTTATCAATAGTTATTTATTGTTAACTAATTGTTATTTTCTGTTTTCTGGTAGCAACAGTGATTTGTTTGTGAGTTATTTTCTGTTAGTTGGTGACTTATATTTATTATCGTACCTCATGATCATTAATGACTAAATCATGTGGTAAGTACAAGGTTAGTTAGTCGTTATAATCTCTTGGTTATTAGTTATAATGTGTTTGTTAATGACTCACGGGGAAGCCAGCGGAACCTGGGTCACCATCTTTGCCTGGTTTTCCCTGGAGAGAGAGGAAGTTACCTTCATTACAATTAAAATGTCATTTATTGTGTGTGTGTGTTGAGTGTGTGTTTTAAGGGTTGTATGTTGAGTGAGTGTGTGTGTGTGTGTGAGTGTGTGTGTTGAGCATGTGTGTGTACTCACTCGTTTACCAGCCTCTCCAGCTTCTCCTTTCTCTCCTTTTTGTCCCCCAGGGGGACCCTTAGTGATGCAAAAACAATATTAATATGAAGTAATATTAAGTAATATAATATACACACAATATGGCCAGAAGAAATGTTAATGCAAATGTAAGCATTATTGACAGAGTTGAGGAATACATTAACGACCGAGTTTAGGAAAACACTATTAGCAGTGTGCGATTCAATCAATGTCATATTGACTTGCATTACGATACTATAAATGATCATTATAATGGATTGGTATTCATTTATACTTACAGGCAGGCCGGTATAACCAATATCTCCAGGCTGACCAGGTAATCCTTGTTCTCCCTGCCGATCAATCAAAAGTATTGATCAAGCAACAGTGGTACAGTTCTCATTATTATTCAGAGATATTCAAGCGTTTTGTTCGTCATCTAGTGGCCAGCAAGACAATTTCAGCAGCTGACTTAATGCTGCCCTCTAGCGGGGGATTGATGCAGTAGCACTTCAGAGTTGAAAGGAAACGGTTTTAACACAGGGACAGTCTCGGCTATGTTATTTCCTGGTAATTTTCTGGTGATATAAATCAGAGGTTGTTAAAGACAATACAAGACACACTTTAATAATCCCAAATGGGAAATTTAGAAACGATGGGCCCCTCTTTTGGGAAGAACATGGATATTTATTGTTTCTCCATGATTCCCATTAAAAACTACAAACATGGGTTCCAATAGACTCCATTGATTAGGTAGTTCTCAAGACCCTTTTGTAGGGGCTACTCTAGATATCTAGGAGCTACTTAGGTCTAAGATGCCTCTCTATGAACCCCTACTGTAGATCTAGGACATACTACTGATCTCTAAGTACCCCTGAATATTTCTACAACCTACTGTAGCTTTAGGATCAACAATCAGTCTCTAGGCCATCCTCAAGATTTGTAGACCCCACTATAGGTCTACGGCCCCCTACTGTAGACCAAGGACCCTTTGCATGTTTCTAGAACCTACTGTAATTCAAACCCGCCCCTGCTGTTTGTTTGTAGGACCTACGATAGAGCACAGACAACCACTTGCTCGCTGAGGCCCTACTGAGGGTTTCCGCCGTAGGGCCCTGTGTGTGCGCTAGCGGTGCAGGGGGGTTTGTGTACCTTCTCTCCTCTCTGGATCTCCGACTCTGGTGGTTTCTTCTGCTCTCCCACCTGACCCGGTGGACCGGGGGGGCCGGGCAAACCCTGCAGCCCCTGTGATCACACACACACACACGCACACACACACACACACACACAAACACACACACACGCACACACACACACACACGCACACACACACACGCACACACACACACGCACACACACACACACACACACACACACGCACACACACACACACACACACGCGCACGCACGCACGCACACACGCGCACACACACAAACACACACACACATTAGGGGGTGCACCTAACTTTCGCGGTATTGTTCAAATGAAACTGGGATGAAGAGTAATCTCATGTATTTTATCCATCGTACCTTATCTCCTTTAGGTCCTTGGAAGTTCAAACCCATGTTTCCCTGGGAACAGAAACACAGAGGATATGATCGGTGCTCCGATTATCCCCAACATATGTCACTCTGTACCAGACTCTGTTTAATCCTATTCTTCTTACCTGTTGGTGGTGATGTAACTCTGTGTTCAATCTCTGAAACCTTTGGCTATCGTCTGACGACAGTTTACCTCTGGGGACAATGTTTATGGGGTTCCGGTGTAGCCGGATAATGGCGAACGGATATACGGGCCAAGACTTCCTTTTACGTGCGCCGGTCATTGTTTACAGTCCGATTAGCAACTTGAGACGCAAGAAAGGATTTTGAGTTGATAAACGACGTCTTCGACCGGATTGCTTCACGAGTAGTGAGCTTACACTTTGTGACCAGTTTAGAAGGACTACAACGGCTTGGTTAAAGATGTTTGCTTGACAAAGCGAATACAAAGCTACATCGTCGTCAGACGATAGCTGATGGGTTCCAAGATTGTTGCGCTCCACGTGGAATGTTTACCTGCATGCAACTAATGCCCACTCAAATGCGATTGGTGAATACTACTCGGACTACAAACAGAAACCAAAACGATTCCGATCCCAAAATCCTGTCCCATTGCCTACAGATGCTGCATTAATATGTATGAATGCATCTGTTTATAGAGACGACTCTTGTGTTTATTCCTATTCTTCCAATCCTTCCTGTTTGTGGTGATTCTTATTTAAAGCGATCATCAGCACAGCAGGTGCTTCTGAGCATTCTACAGGACGTTTTAAAACGGAGAGTTCTGGTGCTGGAGTCTACGGCCCGAGGCCATAGTAAAATACCCTATAAACACAAACCTGTGACCGCATAGCAATTCATTTTTAACGTCTTACATTTTTGTGTCATGGGTCGGAATTCCCATATTTTGGGAATTCTGGGGTTTCTGTGTGTGCCTGTACACTCACCTTGGGTCCGGGAAGTCCAGCTGAACCTGGTCGACCCTGGAACAGACAATCAGAAGCCTCGGTCAGCGGTGGGACCCCTTTAATAATGCTTTAGAACCCCTTTAAAACTCTATTATACATTTAATATTCCTCAAGTAGCCCTTTCAAATAATGTTGATACCCCTGTAATATAATGTTTTAAACCATTATCAGTAGTATCTTGTTGTCTATCAAGGTTGAATCAGTGAGTGTTCTTGGGTTATTCCATTACCTCGAAACCTCTGGGTCCAGGTGGGCCGTAAGGTCCCGGCAAACCGGGGGGTCCGGGATTGCCCTGAAACACACACACACATTAAGACACATACATTTTCTCATTGCACTGTTGTCTATAACTTGACTAATTAAAGTACTATCTTTAAGGCATCGTGATGGTGTAGGACTTACAGGTACTCCTGGTATGCCCGGCAGTCCTGAAGTCCCCTTCTCTCCGAAGCGGTTGGTGGAAATCACATCGCCTGGGTCTCCCTGTGGATCCACAGAACAAATCCAGGTGTGAATTATAATACTATCATTATATATTATTATTATTATTATTAGGTATTCACAGTGTATCTGTGGATACCTATTGTTATTATTATTATAATAATTATTATATACAGGAGCGACAGGCAAGCTAGCTAACAAAGTTGGCAGAGAGTAGCAAACTGCTAACAAGTGTATCAATAGTTGATTATTTTCGGGAATAAATAAATCACAGAATTGTTTCTTTACTAAACTCGTACAGCGACTATGCCGATATTTAAACAATATTACAGAAGAATACACAAAAACACGATGTTGCGCTTACCTTTGGTCCTGGCAAACCAGGGGGTCCCTATAAGCAACCAAAAGTAAAAGAAAGTGTTAAGAGACATCAACGTGATTAACAACCACAGCTGGGATCGACGGCCTTCCCTTCCAAGCTAAACTCACCGGTCGCCCCTCCAGTCCTCCGATGCCTGTATTTCCTGGGTATCCCCTCTCACCCTGAAAGGCGGGAAAAACAAGGTAATGTGACCATTGACTTCGTGGGGACCAGGAAGTCCCCACAAAGTCACCTCGGGGAAGATGAGTGTATGTACTTATTTTGTTTCCGATAGCATTTACCAAGACATAGTTCTGTTTGAACTGCTGTGTAGGAAGACTTTAATGTGTGCACACAGATATATTATCACAGCATGTTCATATATGTCATAGTTTTATGTTTTGAAATACCTTTGTTCCATTGCAACCTGCCGTTCCTCTAGGACCTGGGGGCCCATCCTGCCCTGGCAGACCCTGGGAAAACAGGAAGTAAACAGGAAGTGATGTCACTCTGGGCCAACATGCAGGTATGGCCATATTGAAACTAGAGTAATCTACTCTTGTGTAGAAATGTAATGGTTTTAAACGCTGGGCGCTTTTCTCGTTACAAGCTGTAATCATGTCGACAGATCTGTTGGCAAAGAGATGTTGAATCTAAAAGCTGGAAAACTCACAGGAATTCCTGGGGTTCCTGGGAATCCAGGCAATCCTGGAGGTCCCTGAAAAAAAGAAAAGAGATTGATATGTTCATAAGCAAAATGCTGAACACAACTGTTTTAACATATTTAAAACACATAGGATCTTGTTCTGTCATTCACATTGAAATGTCAAATGCAGTCAGAGTGTCGACATCTGCTGGTCAGATAATGCATTACAGCCTGACAACATTATTGAAAGAGTGCTGCTTTGTCAGGCAACTCATAGCCAATGGACCTACTGTCGGTTAAGCCAACCTGCTTACAAACACAAGAAGCTAACTGCTCAGTGTGTTATATTATATTATTACATTTAGCCTTTATTTTGTCTCATTGAGATGAAAAACCTCTTGTACAAGAGAGACCTGGCCAAGACAGCAGCAGCATACAATAAAATACAATAAAGTAACATAAAACATAGACCTTATCAAACATATAACACCACATTACTACACAATAAAACATTATTTTACACGTAGAACAGGTCAGAGGAGAGGTAAGACCCGAGGCCAGACAGTTACATTATCCTGCATGAGTGCATGTTACAGACAAAATAAAATAAAATATTCATACTCTTATTCCTTTTGGACCGAATGGCCCTGAAGTTCCATCAGATCCCTGGGAGGGAGAGAAAGATAGAGAGAAAGAGAGGGAAAGAAATCGAGAACTATCAGCAATTTGTTTCAGTAGTTGTGCCTTTTCTTCTAGTTAATCATTGTCATATTCAGGATTATTACATGATAATATTTAATCTACAGTGTTATTAATATATATTTGGTCCAATATCTGAACCTTGGTTCAATTCCTTTCTTCTCCAATCTAACTGTAAGCCACCCTTGAGCAAGACACCTAACCCCTACCTACCTGTCTCTGTATTCACTGTCTAACCCTTACCTACCTGTTGCTGTATTCACTGTCTAACCCCTACCTACCTGTCTCTGTATTCACTGTCCAACCCCTACCTACCTGTATCTGTATTCACTGTCAAACCCCTACATACCTGTCTCTGTATTTACTGTCTAACCCCTAACTACATGTCTCTGTATTCACTGTCTAACCCCTAACTACATGTTTCTGTATTCACTGTCTAACCCCTAACTACATGTCTCTGTATTCACTGTCCAACCCCTAACTACATGTCTCTGTATTCACTGTCTAACCCCTACATACCTGTATCTGTAATCGCTGTTTAACTCCTACCTACCTGTATCTGTATTCACTGTCTAACCCCTACATACCTGTATCTGTAATCGCTGAAAAGTCATTTTGGATGTAAGCATCTGCTAAATGATCATTTTAAGTCAACGTAAAATACATAAAGTAGCAAGTTCGTAACATTCATAATACAGCAAATGCAAGGACTCCGGGGACCATAAGCTCATCACCATTGTGTTACTTCATCCGGCATAAGATAGTGACTCAACTGACATTTGTTCAAATTAAAATATTTGAAGAACATCGAGATAGCCACTTTAATGTCCGCGTTGCCCCCCCCCCCACCCCCACCCCCCACCCCCGCCCCGCCCTACCTTCTCTCCCCGGGGGCCGATCGGGCCCTCAGGTCCTGGGAAACCAGGAACTCCAGGCTGACCTGTTAATCCTGGTAATCCCCGTTCCCCCTGCAACACACACACACACACACACACACACACACACACACACACACACACACACACACACACACACACACACACACACACACACACACACACACACACACATACAAAGGTCAAGAGTGTTACCATACATTCTTCAATGGTATTCAAGGGCCCCTAATTTAAGGGTGATCAGTCATTACAAGCCATTTCCAATTATATCCATTTGTGACATCACAAGTGGAAATGTCCACCCAGATGATGGACAAATGAGCTCCAGCCAACCAGTTGGTAGTGGATGGTAGTGATAGAGGCCCTTTAAGCCTCTATCCTCTATGTGTTCATTATTTGTGGATTCAAACAGAGTAAGAGGAAGTTACGTTTTCATCACTATTTATATTACTATGTTTACGAGGTTGTAGGAAGAAGATGTTAAGATGACACAGCTGTCTGTGTGTGTGTGTGTGTGTGTGTGTGTGTGTGTGTGTGTGTGTGTGTGTGTGTGTGTGTGTGTGTGTATGTGTTTACACTTACCTTAGCTCCTTTAACTCCACTGCAGTCACACTTCGATCCCACGCATCCATGACACGCCTGGGAGAGAGAGGGAGAGAGAGAAGGGGAGAGAGAGAAAAAATGGAGAGGGAGAGAGAGATATACATTTAGTTATTTTAGTTGTGTTTGTTAAGAGGGCAATAACATATTGTCATGGCTGTTTCCCTCTAGTATTGCAGTACTGTGATGTTATATAACAGTACAATCATGACAGTGTCATACTACAATGAATAAACATGGAGTGTACTGTTAGCAAGAACCTCCCCACCAATAGAGGGTGCTGTGTATTTTGACTAGTACCAAGTACCAAGTACTAGTACAAATACAAGTACAAGTCTCATTCTGTTCTTATTTTATGTTGTGTGAAGAACACACATCATAAAATACTTCTCGCAAACACAAATCATATAAACCCGTTTTAAGTCCTTTTTAAATCACATGTTGATGTATGTTTAGGTCACAGGGACAGTTCACACTTCCCCCCCCCCCAAAAAAAAGAAATCATCAATTCAAAGTGTGTGTATGTGTTTGTGTGTGTGTGTGTGTGTGTGTGTGTGTGTGTGTGTGTGTGTGTGTGTGTGTGTGTGTGTGTGTGTGTGTGTGTGTGTGTGTGTGTGTGTGTGTGTGTGTGTGTGTGTGTGTGTTGGTGTGTGTTTATAAGGATTTACTCATTAGTCTCTGGTCTGTTTCAGATGAATAACATCTGCATTCTCCCACGGCCTAATCTCTCCTCCCTCTCCCAGGGCTGACTTTGGCAGTACACACTATACAACTGGGCGTGACGACCAGTCTTGCCTTGCCATCTGGTCGGTGGTCCTCCCTACGAGACTGTAAACATGCGAGGGACCACAGATAAAGACTCTACTAGCAGAATCAGAACTGCCTGTTCTGAAATCTCAACATATCTCGCAGGATCCCGTCCCGTCATGTAGATGGGATTGAGGCCCCGAGGTATATTTGTATGGTGGCTGGAGGATTCTTACTGAAACGAAGTATTCAACCACCGATTCATGCCTGCCTTCTTGCAGGTTTAGACAAAAGGGCTGGTTGCGCTGGAAGTGAAGCAGCAGTTTAAGATTGCAATTTCAAATTACAAGGAAGAAAACCATGGGTTTATGTCGGGATGTCAACATTTTAATCCAGATACGAGTCACCCGTTACGAGGACACAGGACGTTTGTTTCTTTCCATTGGCGGTTGCTGCCATAATCACTGATTTCAGTCAGTCACTGTCTCAGTTCCCCCCCAACACTATGCAAGTCGGGCCCGATAACAACAAACCGGTTTGATCAAATCTTTGCTGATCACTACTAAATCTGAGCTGACTTCAGTGCCGATCACCCCCCTGTGTGATGGCTTTTATTTTTAGAGATACTTTTTGTAACCCATGCGATAAGTAAAGCGATTGATTAAATAAGTGACATGAATACGCCTTATAATTTCACTTGGCTGAAAGCGAAAAGCAAAGTTTGTGTGTGTTAATGCGTATGTCGATGAAGCATGTGATCACATTAGTGAGGTCAGCGCTCTACAGAAATGTGTGTGTGTGTTTTCTCTCTCTCTCTCTCGCTCTCGCTCTCTCTCTCTCTCTCTCTCTCGGCAGGGGTTCAGGTAGGATGGGGTATTCTGAACCAGACTGGACCACTTATACTAACTACTACTACTACTACTACTATTTATTATACCTATGAATAGTATACCTATATATGTGCTATTAAGTCATTTATCAGACATACTCATCCCAAGTGACTAACAGTGAATTCAGATACATGTCATTAAGAAGCAGGAAGGGGTTAGGGGGAATCTTGCTCTAAGATGCCTACAGGTAGACTGTGGACCTTGGGGATCGAACCCAGTACCTTTTGGTTGGGCCCCTACACTACCCTGGCCCCCTATACTACTACTACTACTGCTAGTACTTCTACTTCTCCTACTGCAAATTGAAAGAATACTACTATAGTACTGTTGATACTTATGACTTATATATATATATATATATATATATATATATATATATATATATATATATATATATATATATATATATATACATGTATTTATATTCTCTCCTATGCAGGTTTTGTTTAATCATTATCAGGAACTCTGAGGAGAGGACAGGAGAGAGGTGACATGAGGACAGGAGAGGAAGGAGATGAGAGCAGAAGAGAATGAGCGGAAGAAAAGATTAAAGGTACGACTGGGAATTTCCCCAAGAACACACGCATGCAGATACACACACACACACATCCATAATAACAGTATACATTGTTATCCTGAGAATGTAAGTGTGTCTTTTGTATTTGTCTATATTGTAATTCATAATGTGTGTTAAGTGAGTGTGTGTGTGTGTGTGTGTGTGTTAAGTGATTCCACATGCATGTTAGCAGATGCTCAAGGCTCTTTCCCAAAGTAAGCTAAACACACACACAGACGCACACACACACAAACACACACACACACACTTACAAATACACACACACACACACATACACAACACATACTAGGGTTTTTTATTCTAGAAACAGTGGGTGGTGTTTTTATAACTGCATAGACAGAGGGAAGAGACAAGAAACAAAAAAGATCAGAGAGAGAGAGAGAGAGAGAGAGAGAGAGAGCATGAACTTCTAAACAAACTCCTAAACTTTGTCTCTCAGACTTCTAAGCTAAAGTAAACGCACCTAAACTAAACAATGTGTGTGTGTGTGTGTGCGGTCTAAATGTATATTATGTTTAAATGCCTCTTGAGTGCCCATATAAGTCCACTAACTTCGAAGTTCTAAACAGAACCGCGGTTGCCATGGCGTTGTGTAATGAGCCGCCTTTGTCACGTGAGCGGGAGTGAGCAGGTGAGCTTTAGAATGTCTCCCCTCTGGGGGGAAAGGGGGGAGGTCGGCGTAGTTGGCACGGTAACGCCCAACCCCACCCCACCCCACTCCACTTCTGGAATGCCTGTCAGCTCCACCTCAGCCTCATGGAGGGAGAGTGGAGAAGGAGGAGAGGAACGACAGAAGGAAGGACGGAAGGAAGGAAGGGAGAAAGAGAGGAGATAGTGGAGGAGGGAAGAAAAGAAAGAAAGGAAGGAAGGAAAGAAGGTTGAACGAAAGAAAAGGAGATGAAGAGAGAAGAGATAGAATGAGAGGAGGGAGGGACGGAGGGAAGAGACGGGGGTAAGAGAGAAAACATCGACTGAGGTCATTGAGTCTGACTTGAGGTCATCCCAGACAGTTCAATCAACTCGTAAATTAATCAAATGATGACTCCCTCTCCTTTGGTAAACGTCTGATCGAAGCTACAACCAAACACCCAAAACCCCAGCTGTGGGTATGATGTCTTCCCCAGCGCCCACATGTCAACAACCCTCCACCACCCAAACGTCTGAGAGCACCCCCGTGTGGTCATCAATTAAAGCTCGATAGATCTTACGATAGAGTTATAGGCTGGGTTTGGACTTGCCAGCATCTAGGTTGTTAGATGTTGTAATTGTCTGGTTTAAGATGATAAGAGAAAATTTTCTGTTTTTTATCTTCGTCAAATGTTGAACAATGTGACTATTCGAAGAGGCAAGTATCTTATTTGAAGTCTTTATATTTTTATAAGTCTCCTGCCAATCGCTGTACAAGTTGACCTGTAGTTACCGTTATCTAGCACTTGGTGGTGCTAAACAGCAGCACAACATGCAAAGAAGACCCTGTTGCCTTAGAACGGGAAGAAAAACGATATTAATAATAATATTGAGACCGGCCTTTAAAAGTTTTACCACCATAAATTCCAGTTCTTGGTTAGTGTTTATTAATAACAGTGTATATTTATTTATTTTTTAATACGTTTCCCTCACACTGAGCGTGTTCGCATTGGAAAACATTGTGATAAATTAAAAACGATAGTCATAATAACCATCCAGGCCGCAAATGGCGTACCACCCTAAAGTCCAGCTACTGGCTGAATAATGCCATTTTCTTTAGCAGGTTTTATCACAAATTTTTCTTTGTGGCTGTGTAACTGAGCAGCAGTAACAAAAGGTGTTGGGTCCCTCTCTCTAAAGAGTCTGATTTCATCTGAGCACGTCTGGGCAGGCCCATCTCATTCCTAGACATTGCCCGGGTCCTAAATGCCCCATTCAAACACAGACAAACCCACATCACACCTCCACTTCCACAAGAGGAAAAAAGTTTAGCTCTAGAGGGGTCTTCCTTATGATACGGTTCTGTAGATGAAATAAGGTTCAAACACGTAGGACACATGTTCTAGCTGAGGACTTGAAAGTAGAATATTTATGTTCATTTCACATGAACAAGAATGATACTTTTCACATTGTGAACTGGTTTTAAAGTTTGTTTGCTAGTTGTGTTCAGCTGTGGATAAATAGTGAACAGCAATTAAAACAAGCTTTTTAGCCAATAGAAAGCAGCATTACAACAATATAATTGGCCAATAGGATGTAGGATTACAACAAGCTAATAAGGTAATAGGATCTAGCATTACAACAAGCTAATTAGCCAATAGAGAGTAGCATTATAGCAAGCTATTTATTTTTCTATGTATGATTGTATTTCTGTCATTATATTCTATTTTTACTTGTGATTCGAGTAGATTATTTTCTATCATTCATTGTCTTACTTTTTGAACTATTCCTTCATTCTCTCTCTGTGTCTCCCTCCTCTCTCTGTCTACCTTTCTCTCACTCTCTCTCTCTCTCTGTGCCTGTGTCTCTACCTATCTCTCTCTTTCTCTCTCACCCTTTGTCTCTCTGCATCATCAGGACCTTTGGGTCTACAGATGTCTGCTATGACTTCCTGCTTCTCTCACCAGGGGGCGCCTTGTTTATACAGAAGAGAAAGAATGTGACACACACACACAGACACACACACACACACACACACACACACACACACACACACACACACACACACACACACACACACACACACAGAGAGAGCTCCCACAGACACCTTTAACCACACACATACAAGTGCCAACATTGCTAAAAACAAAATGTCTGAAACATGTCAACAAAATCCAGCAGGAGTTGTTTTGGGGTAAAGCCATTCCTGCCACACAGACATACACACACACACACACACACACACACACACACACACACACACACACACACACACACACACACACAGCTTTATTCCCGGGAAAGCCAAACTTCCACCTCAATGTGAGATTGAAAGAACAGATGGAGAGAGAGAGAGAGAGAGAGAGAGAGAGAGAGAGAGAGAGAGAGAGAGAGAGAGAGAGAGAGAGAGAGAGAGAGAGAGAGAGAGAGAGAGAGAGAGAGAGAGAGAGAGAGAGAGAGAGAGAGAGAGAGAGAGGGACGGGGAACAGAAGAATAGAGAGAATAGGATAAAAAATGAAAAATGTTGTGTTGCCATGTGAATGTGTGTTTATGTTTGTGTGTGTCCAGTCACTCCTACATGTCTTAGCCCACACAAACCTGCACCTCCCTTTCAATATCTCTCTCTCTCTTTCTCTCTGCCTCTATCTCTCTACATATACAATATGTAACTATTGTGATAGCTATGCATGTATAACAAAATTAATCTTATCTGAAGGAATGAAAGAAGAGGAGGGAGAGATGGAGCAAGTGAAGAAAAGAGGGAGAGAAAGAGGCAGACATCTAGATCAAGGTCACACACACACACACACGCACACACACGCACACACACGCACACACAAAGGGGTGTTGAGGTTTCCACAGTGAACAGAATCTTTTTACCGTGTTATTTCGTTTCAGTAAGTTATTAAACAGCAGATAGAGGCAGAGGAATTGAGAGGGGGGAGTCAGGTGGGGGG
>JACYXH010000783.1:2490000-2492500 GCA_026745465.1 Lota lota
AACTCTGAGTTAACTCTAGCCTACTCTGTGGAGAGAGCTAGAGTCATAGTATGCCGTCGCACTGTTCGTAAAAACGTTTCAGTGTGTGTGTGCGTGTGCGTGTTGTGTGTGTGTGTGTGTATGTGTGTGTATAAAAAGGCGGCTTGCGAGGCGGAGTGTAGCTCTCTCGGCGGGCTACAACAAGTGGTGATGGCTCCTGCAGCCGTGTCGTCTGCCGCCGTGGTCTAAACTTTTTCTCGACTCGACTGGCGAACCTGCGGGCCGGAACTACTTTCTACCCCCACCACCGCAGCGCCACTTGCTGCAGCTGCAACGTCAAAGAAAGAAAGAAAAAAAAAATCACGCACAGAATGTGCGACGAACCCCCCCCCCCCCCCCCCCCCCCCCCCCAAAGTCGCGAAATCCCACAAGAACCGAGTTAGTTTGCACGAAGTTACACGCCCCCGTTAGAGGTTGTATGAACTTTTCATGGAAACATGATGAGGGCGAGAGCTGTCGAGGCGCAGGGATACATTGGGTACCTTAACGATTTCACCGCTGCGTCGAGTTTTCTTCTTTAACGATGCCCGAGGCGACGAAAAAAAAATAGTTTGACATTAAAAACCTTTCAAGATATTTTGTGTGCGCTCCAACACGCAGCATTCCACCGGGATTATGAAAGGTCAATCGCTCGGATCTGACACTTGATAGCGAGGAGAGCTACGGGCACAAGTGATCTCCATACATCACATGGCTTCACTTTGAAGTTGTTACGCGGGTTTAGGCGGCGCAGCGAGGGACCCTGAGCAACTACGTTAAACATCTGCAATCTGAAAACAACAAGCCAGCTCTTCCAGACAATTAGGAAAGGCATCTGGATGTATGTGGGAAGTTAGGACACGATGTTGTCCACAGAATCCTTTCTGATTTTAATTTTTAACATGATCTCAAATCAATAATAGTCTATATCAAGCTACACGACTTAAAATATTAGACCATCTGTTATACATTGTCAGTGTTTGGTGTGTTGGATTGCAGTGACATTTGTTTTCTACTTTAATTCCCAGCAGATTTTTATCTGTATTCATATTTATATAGGCTATATACTTATATTGATATAGACCAATTAACGCATCCACATCCACCACAAAAATAGGAGACAGGATCTCTAAAGGGTATCTCTAATCTTTGTGTGGTTATGGGTTAGGGTCAGGCATCCAGTTAGGGTTAGGCATAACCCTAACCCTAACTGGAGACTTCAGACATCTAAACTCTATTTAGGTGAATAAAGTCAGTGTGCAGTGTTCTAACAGTCTTTCCATCTTTTAATCTAATCCGACTGTTTTCACAGGACACTTTTCATCCCAAACTGCAAAGATATTAACAAGTGCAACAACATTACAAGACACGAGATTAAGTAACAGTAAACATCGGAATCAATGATTTGAATGAAAAAAGTTGATATGGTTTGTGTCATCAATGGATCGTAGTCTGTTATTGAGAATTACATCTCACAAATGTTCACCATGTGAAATCACGTCTGGTTTCAATATAAAATGTAACTGTGGTGAAGTCAGAGAGAAGACCTGCTTTGCCTCAGTATAATGCAGTTACCCAGAGACACACAGAACTCACACATTCAACAAGTTTGCATTTAAGATATGTAATGTTGGGGTCCGAGTCAAGCATTTATTAAAATACAAAAATACATCTGTGTTGTTATAGGTTTTGTGGGTATTTCAATTTGTATAAATATCTATAAACTTTTGTTATTTAGTTTAAATTTGCTGCAGAAACACCTGAATCAATTGAAGATGAATGAAGTATTTTTCATTATTTTATCTTAGTATTCTTATTATCTTATTACTTTTATATTTTATTTAATCATAGCATTTCCTTCTGAAATCAATATAAGTAGCCTACATTCTTATAAATGTTTATGTCTTTGGGAATGCACGTGATCATAATGTATGATCATTGTGCATACAATGTACTCGAATAAAAACAGTGTTACAGAATAAATATAAAATGTCGTAAGTTATCATGATGAACGTTAAGGTTTTGCTCTAACTTCTCTCCACCTGATCAGACTGCTGGGTCGTGTTTCGAGCCACCGACCCATAGGTATACTGAGCTTGAGTGACAGGGATTAGTCCCGCCTCCCCTGTGCCTCTCTCATGCGCTCCGGAGAAGTGTAGCGTGTGCTGAACGCGACAGCCGAGCAGCAGATATCGGCCACTGAGCTTTGGTGAGTGGAAAACATTATTTCCAATTCGTTTAAAAACCATTAGCGGCTTTATTGGCTTTTTGTTGAAGTCGGGTTTACACGGTGTAGATTGTACACTTCTCCGGAGTGAGGAAAACGGTGTCGTTTTAGGTGCACTACTTTATCTCTCTCTGTATGTGTGTGCGCGCGTGTGTGTGTGTGTGTGTGTGTGTGTGTGTGTGTGTGTGTGTGTGTGTGTGTGTGTGTGTGTGTGTGTGTGTGTGTGTGTGTGTGTGTGTGTGTGTGTGTGTACTC
>JACYXH010000783.1:2497500-2530000 GCA_026745465.1 Lota lota
CCGCCAAATCTTTAGCCTAGAGAGAGTGTAGGCGGTTTGTGATTGGCTTGATTTGAATAATGGTAACCCAATAGGAATCAGTAGGTTACACTTTTTTGTATGATAACAGGTAATGATTGGAGGTAACTGAGAGCCCCACACTTGTCATTTGCTTTAAGATACTGTGTTTTGCGATGAATGGACAGCAATAATGGGAGAACAATAATGGGAGAGCATGTAGGATTAAGACGCAGGAAAAGAGAAGTTATGTAACCATGGAAGGACTCTGGTGGTTGTTTTGGGTATCCTAAGCCCACGAATAAAGTGTTGAACCTAAAGTATTGACTCCGCTGTCTTTTTGGAAGAATCAGACTGGAAACTTGCACCTGGATTTGATCGTACTTCTTCATGTGGCTAGCAAGCCAGGAGTGATGTAGAGGACCATGCTGAATCTTACTTCTTCAGGAGTCTTGTGAGGACCTGGGTCCCCTCACAAGATGCCCTGGATGGTAGAAACATCTAGAGAGTCTTGTGAGGACCTGGGTCCCCTCACAAGATGCCCTGGATGGTAGAAACATCTAGGGAGTCTTGTGAGGACCTGGGTCCCCTCACAAGATGCCCTGGATGGTAGAAACATCTAGAGAGTCTTGTGAGGACCTGGGTCCCCTCACAAGATTCCCTGGATGGTAGAAACATCTAGAGAGTCTTGTGAGGGGACCCGGGTCAGACTGCACTCGCGTGTTCAGTCTCCGAAATGAACCCAGTTCATGAACATGTTCTGAACTGTTTCAAAACATCCCAGATAAGGTCTGCCAGTGTGTGCGTGTGTAAGGTCATCCCGTCTCGGTCTGTGGTCCTTGACTATCATGCAGATGGCTCCCTGCATTTTCTCTCTCTCTCTCTCTCTCTCTCTCTCTCTCTCTCTCTCTCTCTCTCTCTCTCTCTCTCTCTCTCTCTCTCTCTCTCTCTCTCTCTCTCTCTCTCTCTCTCTCTCTCTCACACACACACACACACACACACCGCAGGTTAAATGCTTTGTTGAAAACCGCACAGTTCCTCTTCACACCCCTGATTAAAGACTCTGTTACCTGCCTGTGGTTAATATGTGTGTGTGTGTGAGTTTGCTTGTCTGTGTGTGTCTATGTATGGTATGTGTATTTGTGTGAGTGTATTTCATTGTGTGTGTGTGTGTGTGTGTTTTCTGGAGAACAAAATCCACGAGCTGACCTACATTCATCGCCCCAAACCAGAGCCCACTAGAAACCAGTACAAACTTGTAGAACCCATGGAAACTTTCAGAAGACAATACTAACTTGCGCTAGAACCAAGTAGAACTTCTAGATCCCCGAATAAACCTTTAGAATTCAATGGAGACCTTTAGCAACCCGGCAGAACAATCTAGAAGGACAATAGGTTTTTACTGTCAATTGGGTTGCAGAAGATGACAAGCAATCTGGTGGACCGCAGGCAAAAACAACAGAAACACCACCTGTTGTTATTGTTTCAGTCGGCTATGTTATGTTCGAAAGGAGAAAAACTCAAAATAAAGTATTTAGCTTTGGTGGTCATGGTGGCTGAGTTTAGTGTTCAGTGTTTGGTGAATGTCTTTAGAGCTGTGTGGAATGCAGCCGGGACTGGCCTTACAGTACAAACAGGGATTTGCTGGGAGAGAGATAGAGATATGGAGGAAAGAGAGGAGAGGTTACGTCCTCACTCTCTCTCTCTCTCTCCCCCTCCCCTCTCTCTCTCTCTCTCTCTCTCTCTCTCTCTCTCTCTCTCTCTCTCTCTCTCTCTTTCTCTTTCCCCTGTGTTTGACTGGGTGTCTAATCTGTTTGCGTTGGGAAATTTTTCAGAGATCTGCATGCTTTTTTGTTCCTTCGCTTTCTCTCTATCTTTCTGTACCTCTCAAATATGGCCATCCACCTGTCAAGCAGTGACAACCGCTGACAGACATTTAAACATTATGTGGTCTTTGTCATGGATGTGGTAGAATAAATAAAAAAACATATATTGTTTTTCAACTTCGGAGCGGCTTCCAAACTTGTAGATGGCAAAACCGATTCAACCATGGTACCTTATCTGTACCTACCTACTGTAATGGTGTCTGTGTTGGTCCCCAGTGGATTAGTGCGTTCAGCTTCCATCGATGCAATGCATTCGTGTTCTATCTGTGATGCGTTCAGAGTTCTGTTCGTTTTTTGGGCAGCAGTGATTTCACAACTAGACTCCAAACCAGAATTCCTTCCCAGTATAAAACAGCATCGTTGTCATTTCCAAGTTTGCGGCATGTCTGTAGAAGACAGAGATTTTGTGTCATCTTATTGCGCGCCACCACAACACAAAAAGTGGTTTAACTGATTTACTGTTAAATGTATCTCTTTGATTAAATAATATTTATTTTTTACATGTACAGATATGTGCATAGTAGTGGGCATGATAGTGTAGTGGTTCATGTGTTCAACTCCCATCGTAAAGGTACTGGGTTTGATCCCCCATTGTGTGCAGTCGTCCAACCTGTAGGCATCCTTGAGCAAGATGTCCCCTTAGCTCTACCTGCTCCTTGATGACCTGTCCCTTTAATAATTCACTGTAAGTCGCTTTGGGTGAAAACTGTCTGATAAACAGTAAATATGTCGGCACTCTGCACTTGTCTTCCCCTGTGTGTAATTCTCTGAGCAAAACCAAACCTCACTCACCCCGCCAACACACAGCTGGGATTGTCCCCAGATTGGTCTCGGTGAGCAGGGTAGGTCACAGGTCAGATGGATCACAAAGGCGGAGGGGCTCGCGTGGCGACTTGATGTGAAGGGAGGTGGGGGGAGGGGGGAGGGGGGAGGTGCTGGGCTCTGTGACCGTGGCGACGGCTTAACATTCCATCCTCTGGCCCTCTCTTCATTTGTTTATCGCACTCTCTCTCTCTCTCTCTCTCTCTCTCTCTCTCTCTCTCTCTCTCTCTCTCTCTCTCTCTCTCTCTCTCTCTCTGTCTTCTTCTCCTGCCTTTCAGGAACGAGGGATGAGTTGAAAAAACATGCACACTTACACAAACAGGATGAGGGTGTGTGTGTATTTGTGAGGGGAAAGGTTAGCTTGAGGAAAGTTGTGGAGGAGGTGAAGTTGGATATGTTGGTGGTAGTGGAGGTGGTATTTGGGGAGGTTGGTCATATAGGAGGTTGGGCAAGAGGAGGTGGTAGATGTGGAGGTGGTAATGTTGGAGGAGGTGGAGCTGGTAGAGGAAGTGGAGCAGGTGGTTTGCAGGGCAGGGAAAGTTTGAGGTGGTGGTGGTGGAGGAGGAGGTGGTGGAGGAGGCGGTGGTGGTGGTGTTGGAGGAGGTGGGTGGTGGAGGAGGTGAGAGGAGGTGGGTGGTGGTGAAGGAGGTGAGAGGAGGTGGTAGAGGTGGTGGAGGAGGAGGTGGTGGTGGTGTTGGTGTTGGTGGAGGAGGTGAGAGGAGGTGGGTGGTGGTGGTGGAGGTGAGAGGAGGTGGGTGGTGGTGAATGAGGTGAGAGGAGGTGGTAGAAGTGGTGGAGGAGGTGAAAGGAGGTGGGTGGAAGGGAAGGAGGTGGGAGGAGGTGGGTGGTGGTGGAGGAGGAGGTGGTGCTGCGTGATGAAGGAGGTGAGTGGAGGAGGTGTAGGGGGAGCTGAGTGTGGTGGGGGATCTCCCTGGAGCCCGGGGCTGTGTTTGCGGAGGTCTTTCGGCCTGTCAGAGAAGTTAAGGTGGGGCTGTTCAGCTGGCTGGTGCTGTCTAAGCATGTCGGACGTTCCTTGTCCCTCTCTCTTAATGCCACCTCTACCCTAGGGCTGTAAGTGCTCAGTAGACCTACAAAAGTACTGGAGAATAAAGCAATTTTTTTTGCTTCATTCTGTTGACTGTCTCTCTTTTTCTTCTATCTAGGAATCTTTCCTCTCTCTCTCTCCCCCGCCCTCTCTCCTTATCTCTCTCTCTGTCCCCTTATCTTTCTCGCTCTCACTCTCCCTCTCCCTCCCTCTCTTTAGCTAGTCACCTTTTACCTCTACATTGAGTAACCTGTAGCTTTTTTCTGTAGTTCCCATTGTTGGTTGTGTCTCCGACGGTACACAATGCTCGCACCTCCTCTGCAGGGATGTGCGCATACTTGCACGCGGCGTCGCCTCCCTCTGAATGTGCACATTCCATCGGAATATTGAGGTCAATGGTCACATGGAACCCCCGTCGCTGGGATTCTAGAACTCAATCAACCAAAGTTGATTTACAGTGTCTGCTGTAATCCAAAGTGATCAACGAGGCAAGACAACGCCGCAAGAACAAGGGTTATTACAATTAGTTCCAGCTAACAATTAGTCAAGGTGCATCACTCACATACGAGGTGATAAGAGAAGATGGTATCAGCTATCGGTCGGAAATGTTTTCTTCTTCTTCTTCTTCTTCTTCTTCTTCTTCTTCTTCTTCTTCTTCTTCATCTTCTTCTTCTTCTTCTTCTTCTTCATCTTCTTCTTCTTCTTCTCCTTCTCCTTCTTCTTCTTCTTCTTCTTCTTCTTCTTCTTCTTCTTCTTCTTCTTCTTCTTCTTCTTCTTCTTCTTCTCCTTCTTCATTTTAACATGACCGTCGAGTCCCCTGGCTGCCGTGGCTTTGATGCCGGGGTCTTAGCTGAACCGCATCATTACTCTGCCGTTAGACGCCGCCCGTCGCCGCCGAGACACCGGCGTCAAGCGCACCCCCCCGGCGTCAAGCGCATCCCCCCGGCGTCAAGCGCACCCCCCCGGCGTCAAGCGCATCCCCCCGGCGTCAAGCGCACCCCCCCGGCGTCAAGCGCACCCCCCCGGCGTCAAGCGCACCCCCCCCGGCGTCAAGCGCACCCCCCCCGGCGCATCGCGGTAATTATCAGAAGCGAGTCTGTGCGTGGGCCGTGGAAACACAACGCCCTTTGTCTGGAGGGGTTCAGCCGGTGCCCTCAGCGCCCGCCCGGCGGTCAGCGGACGTGCCATTGTGCACCAGCGAATGGCGATGGCGACGCGCAAAAGAGGAAGAGGTTCCTCGTTCGTAACACATGGACTTGTCTCGCACAGGACAGAACAGCGGTTTGTGTCGCCGTCACACGTTTGTCCTGAAATGGGATTCTTTGCAGATTTGTGTTCAAGACGAAGTTCCCCAGGAAACACTGTTGAACCGATTGCAGCATTATTACATTGAAAGAAGAAAAAAACACAAACGCCCAGGCTCTAGCCACGCCCACGCATTCCATGGTTGCTGTATCCTTGCCGACACGTACCCCTGCCCTGTGCCTGGTGCAAACCTACCGTCACAGAAAATTACCCTTGGTTGGTACCTTTTGTAGCTGTAATTATACCCTCCCTCCTCTGCTCACCTTTTCCATCACTTCATCTATAGTCCTCCTTCTGTCAGACAGGTAAACTGTGAGACAGGTAGATAGGAACACAGGTAGGCAGGTAAACTGCCAGACAGCTAAATAAGCACGTAGGTCGACAGGTAAGCTGACAGACATGTAGGTAGGCAACCAGGTAGACAAATAAGCTGACAGACAGGTAGATAGGCAAGCAGGTAGACAGGCAAGCTGACAAATAGGTAAATAGGCAAGCAGGTAGACAGGCAAGCTGACAGACAGGTAGATAGGCAAGCAGGTAGACAAGTAAACTGACAGACAGGTAGATAGGCAAGCAGGTAGATAGGCAAGCTGACATAGGCAGGTAGACAAGTAAGCTGACAGACAGGTAGATAGGCAAGCAGGTAGACAGGCAAGCTGACAGATAGGTAGATAGGCAAGCAGCTGCACAGGTAAACTGTCAGGTGGCAAGACAGGCATGTTAGGTATTCAGAGAGAGAGATAGGTAAGTAGGGAGACAGACAGGTAGGTAAGTAGGGAGACAGACAGGTAGGTAAAGAGGTAGCCAGACAGGCTGGTAAGTAGGTTGGTTACCAAAAAAGTGCCTAATCAGACAAGTAATCAGAAAGGTGAACAGACAGGCAGACAGGTGAGTAGGTAGACAGGTGTGCAGGCAGGTAGATAGGCGAGCAGATAGACTTTGAATTTGAATATACAGGTATGCTGGTAGACTGATGACACTTCTAACATCATATCAACTCGTCATCTTCATCTTGTCCTTTTCTTCCTCGTTTAGCGGACTCTCCTCTGCCCATCTATCATTTCATCCTCCTTTCAATTGAATATCTGCATGTTTTCCCCCAAATCCCTACATGCGGCCAGCTGTCGATTACTGTCTTGCTGTTTCAGTGAGCCTACTGCCTGGTGATAGCACAGCAATCCAGAGTCTTAAAACATAGCCTTTAGGCTTAGATGTGTCTGTACGATGTGTATGGGCAAAGTACAGGGAACCAGTTAGACAACCTTTCCACTCCAATGTAGCGAAACATCAATCTGTCAAAACTGGAGCTGACAATTTCTTAAAAATCATTGCTAATTTATTCAAGGCAAGTGTCCTTGATATCAGAAAACATGTTGATCAAACAGAACTGGAGGGTCGAATGAGAGTGAGTTACGATTTTTCAAATCCTCAACATGTTTACTCTGCCCCTGTGGGTTCTCAGACAAATTCCTGGAAATGCAAACACCAGCGGCTTAGCCTCCCAGTGACCGATGTCAGCGTCCTGATAGCCAGGCAAACAGCCTCAAACCATAAACACTTCCCAATTTGTCTTGCTGGGCCATCCAGGGAGGTACATTCCTGGGCAGTAAGGTGTCATTTAAAGCCTCTTGTGGTCCTTTCCACGGGCGTGAAGCTACCGATCGCTAGGGGGCAAAGGTTGAACCTGGGGCCTCAACTTTCATCCCCTCACCTCGTACATCAGGACTGACAACCGCCTTGACAACCAGTCAGCTGGTTGTCAACCTCTCAGCTCTCGACTTCACTTTTACACTTTTTACAGTCCATCGCTGATGTTTATTGGTCAGTGTTGGCGATGATTAGAGCGGTCCAGATGTTTTTGCCGTCCTCTCTCTCATTAGTAGATTATTGACGGTTCTGTCTTGTCTTGAGGATGCTTGACTCATGGGATACATCAGTGAAATATTATAGAAAATCATCCTGCTGAGCTCTACAACTACACTTTTTTGGTCAGCAGGTTCGGGTGGGGGGGGGGGGGGGGGGGGGGGGGGTGATAAATGCATCATGGGAATAAGGGCATCAAGAGCCACCCCTGTCCAATGTCTGTCTCTGTCCAACGTCTCCCTCTGTCCTCTGGGTTCCCGTGGGAGCTAGGAATGTTGCTGGTAAGGGAGTCATGTTGTTTTCTAAACCTAGCGAGTGGATCTTATCTGCATGAAGGTCACTCAGCCCTCCAAACCTCCCTTTTAAGTGGTCTTAACTAGGGCCATGCTAAGATCCACCCCGCTAGCTAACCATGGCCCAGTTTCCTCCATAGGCTAGCCCAGCGCTACACCTGACTATGCTTCTGCTTGGGGCTGCTTATCTAGCTATAGGCTGCTTGTTTAATCATTGTGAATTGGGAATACTAGAGGATGGCATTTCCAATGCTTTGCTTTGTTTTCGTCTTCTCACAGTTTTTACTCTACTAATATTTGATGGATTTTAATTGTATATTGTAATTATACAATACAATACAAAAAAAAGGTGTTTAAATCTACTTGTTGTAGTACATTTTGTTGTTTTGTTTTGTTTCCTTTATTTTTGGTGGAGTTAAATTGTCAAACCGTGTAGATTATTCATTGTAGTGGGGCCTTGTTAGCATAGCAGTTGACGGCTCAGTCAACTGGCAACTCAGTTGACAGTTGGCTTTTTGAAACCACGTACATCAGTGTTTGACAAACCTTGTAGCCATGTGTCTCCTAAACTCTTCCCTGGCCTCTTGACTGAGGCTCACTGTGACACTGCACTGTGCTAACTATAGCGCCGCGCTAACTGGCACCCCGCCCGTCCATTTCACCCCCTTAGCCTAGCGCAGCCTTAGCCTCGACTCTGGTGGTTGTGAACGCCGAATGGGAGAGGCCTTGCCCGACCCCCAGCCCCCAGCCCCCTGAATGGCCACCTCTGCTAATGAGCAGGAACAAGAGAGGAACTGTTTCAACTAGTTCTCTGTAGGAGGAACAGAACCTCCACAAATAATGCACATTTCTGAGGCTGGGGGTGCAGAATAGTGCAGTGTCCGACACTCCCATCCCATCCGACACTCCCTATCCGACATGCACCGGGTTCCGAACCCCAACGCCTGCAGTCTAATCAGGAAGCATCCTTGAGCAGGATGACCCCTAGCCCCGCCCTGCTCCTTAATTACGTCTGAATTCACTGTACGACGCGTCTTAGACGAAAGCGCCCGCTAAACGGCTAGATGGTAAATATAGTAAGAAATCGTCCCAGAAGTAACGGGCTCTGTGTTCGCAGAGCAACACAACATATAGGACTGTAGAGCATTCACAGTAGGCAATTTGAATATGCTCCCATAGCAGCCACCGTACTTACTACTGTGCATGCGCGGTGGTTGGCGCGGTCCTCTGGTTTTCGGTTGGTCATGTCATGTTGGTCTATTATGTTATAATGAAAGCAATACCGTTGCAAAGTATTCCCTCCGAATCAGGTCATTCAACAAGGACCATGGCACCTGTTCTCGGATGTCGCTTGCGGTACATTTTGAGGTCATGACGTTTCTGTTTACAGACACGGTGGGTTGATACGTTGGGGAGCTTTTAGCGCGTGGCTACAGGGGTGTGTGTTTGTCAACATATTTATTTAGCTCGCTCTGCCCCGGTTCCCAAAATAGAGTCCTCAATCGCTGGCCAGATCTCAGCTTGGATAGTGTGTGTGTGTGTGTGTGTGTGTGTGTGCGTGCACGTGTGTATGTGTGAGTGTGAGTGTGAGTGTGTGTGAGGAGGAGGAGGGGTCACAAAGGGATAGGGGTCTCTCTGAATGGTCAGTGTGTGTGTGTGTGTGTGTGTGTGTGTGTGTGTGTGAGAGTGAGTTTGGTTTTGAGGAGTCACAGAGGGATAGGGTATCTCTGAATGGTCAGTGTGTATGTGTGTGTGTGTGTTTGTTTCATTATTGGTATTTACTTGTGTGCGTAAGTGTGTCAGTGACCGTGTGTGTCTGTGTTTTCCCAAGAATGTGTGTACGCATGTTTGTGTCTGTGTGTTTGTGCTTCATTATTGGTATTTGCTTCTGTGCGCGTAAGTGTTTCAGTGTGTGTATCTGTGTGTTTCCGTGATTGTGCGTCTCTATTTGCACACGTGCAGTCCTGCCTTGCACACAGGCATGCGGAGGTGTAAAAGGCAACGTGAAAGAAAGATATTTTTCATGCAAATAATTGATAGAGCAAGGTGCCTTTTGAATGTACATACTGAGAGAGCGAGTCTGTGCGTGTCCAGGGAGAGAGGTGGCCTCATTTTCTTGGAAGGACACTTTGATGTCCTTCACATCTTCTTCGAAACACACAATGCCACTAGCAGTAGGCCTACATTTCTGGTACAAAGAACCTACACCTCTGGTACTATAGAACAGTACAGCTCAAGTACTAGAGAACCTATAAGTACAATAGAGCCTACACCTCAGGTACTATATAATCTACACCTCAGGTACTGTAGAACCTACACCTCTGGTACTATAGAACCTACACCTCTGGTACTATAGAACCTACACCTCTGGTACTATAGAACCTACACCTCTGGTGCTATAGAACCTACACCTCTGGTGCTATAGAACCTACACCTCTGGTGCTATAGAACCTACACCTCTGGTGCTATAGAACCTACACCTCTGGTGCTATAGAACCTACACCTCTGGTGCTATAGAACAGCACACCTCAGGTTCTATAGAACCTACACTTTAAGTACAATTGAACCTCAGTTACTGTAGAACAGTACACGTGCGGTAGTATAAAACCTAGACCTCAGGTACTAGAGAACAGTACTCCTCAGGTTGTGTATAACAGTGCACCTTATGTACAATAGAATAAAGGTTGGGAACCTTTTCAGTTAGCAGAGTGCCAAAGAAGAGTTTACATCATTATCAGTCAACTTTTTTAGGGAGGATATTCATTTACTGCAAATTAGACATGACCATTTACAAAAAAAAAACTAAATGAAAACCATCATCTTTAAACATAATATCAAACTTTTAGTATGGATAGTCTAGTGGTTAGGGTGTTTGACGCCCAGCTAAAAGGTACTGGGTTCGATCCCTCAATGTCTGCCGTCTACCTGGAGGCCATGTATAGCTACAATGTGCAATTAAAGGAGTTAACCACAATGTTTAACTGTAATCTTCAAGCATCGTGTGTGACATGTCTGCCCAAAGGCTAAGGAATTCCCTCCTCCCCTCCCATTGGACTGGTCAATCCTCCATGCAGTCGATCTTCATGACCAACAGCGCCTTAAAAACACACCAACGTGCTTCAATTTGTATGACTGAGTATGTCACAGTTTGTATGAATAGGAGAGGACAGTGTTGTGCTTAGCCGAAAAAGGTTCCGGGTTTGATCCCTCATGTTCGGTTAAAAGCCTTACCTGTAGGCATCCTTGCTGTCTCCAGGATGACCTAACCCCTGCCTGATCGTTCATGACATGTATCTGAATGCACTGTCTAACCCCTACCTGCTCCTTCATGACATTGATCTGAATTCCCTGTAGAACACTTTGATTGAATCTTCTAAATCACTAGTAATAATAAGTTACATAGACTATGTAATCACCCTCGTCTCTTTCCTGACCAGAGCTACCTGTCTGTGTCTTGCTTAGAGCAGGAAGCCCCCTTGAAATGCTGTTAATGAAGTTACGTAGCCTCAATATACTACCGCCTCACAAGCAGCAGTATAACACACTAGTATAACAACACACCCGTTATCTCTGAGGTCTGATGGAGTAGCTGTCAGACCTAGATTCTAAAATCATTTGCGCTCAGGGCTTCCGTTGAAGAGAGCTTATGCACACACACAAACACGCACACACGCACGCACACACACACACACACACACACACACACACACATGCAAACAAACACACACGCACACACACACGCACACACACACACACAAACACACATGCAAACACACACACGGACACACACATACACATACACACACACATTTTGTGTTACTTTGTGTACCTTGTACCTGTTCTACTGAACAGTTGTTTGTAATCTTGTTAATATAAAAAGAAAGGATATAGGATAAACAGTCTTGTGATCCTTAGCACATCTCTAAAATGTGCTAAAGACTCCTTTTTAGTTGTTTTTTAATCACCTTTTAACTAAAAGGTGATGTCATTGCACGTTAACCTCTTGGTAGCCGGCCCTCTGATTGGTCGAAAGATAACGCTTGCGAGAGTTTTACCTGTGAGTTCTGGAATGTTTGCCCGGCAGACAAGCATCCGTGATTCTGCCGGAATTCCAAGTGACATTTAGGATCCTGGAATCCGTGACTGACGAGAGAGGGAAGGAGAGAAAAGGGGAGGGACGGAGAGGGGTGAGGGGGGGAGGAGAAGAGAGGAGGACAGGTCCAGGCTCATAACCTCATTCAGCCCGTGGAGGAATAATGGCTAATGAACCGTTGCCAGGGGCGACAACAACATTCCATGTCATCACCACAGCTACCCTGCCACCCTACCCTGGCTACCCCTGACCCCCACCCCCCATTCCCCTCTCAAAAGGTCACACACCTGTCTGCACCTCTCCTTTCCTATCCTCACCCCCTTCCCCCACCTCCTTACCTCCTTCGCTCCAACCTGTACCACCTTACCTCTCTCTCTACTTCTCTGTCTGTATCTCTGTCTCACTCTCTCTCTTTCTCTCTCTCTCTTCCTCCCCTCCTCCCCCCCCCCCTCTCTCTCGCTCTCTCTCTCTCTCTATGTTTCTCTCTCAGAGCAGATGTCCCTTTCCTAGCTCAGAAACATTTCTATACTAGTTTGGGGTAGGTCAGGTGGGTGGTTGTGTGGGCTGTGTCATTTAATGACTTCAATACCCATAAATCCTGGCGTGGGAAACTTATATTTGGCCTTGCGGAGAGTGCAGGGGTCAGGGTGGGAGTTGGAGGTCAGATGTGAAAGGCCAGCAGCCGTTATTACAAGGCTCTACAGCTGGGGGTGTGTGTTTTAATTATGGGATGTTTCCATATACAGGTGTGACTGTAGCAATGCAACAAGTATACCTAATACGCTCTGGTTGTAATACCGCGCAGGGCAGATGTTCCCCTTTTATAGCGGGAGACACATACACAAATACTTACATCCCCACACATCCACATCTACACACACACACACACACACTCATACTTGCGCCCTGACTCACACACACACACACACACACACACACACACACACACACACACACACACACACACACACACACACACACACACACACACACTCATACTTGCGCCCTGACTCACACACACACACACACACACACAAATAGACGTGCACTCACCTGTTGGTTGTGCGCGTGTCGGGGATACTTGATCTGAAGCAAAGTATTTTATGTCATGGAAATGTTCGTGTTTTGTGTTCGAACATGTCAGGTTTTACGACTTAAACTTGTATGTGTATTGATAGATCCGATCAACATGGATGTACCTCAAAGAGCAGAACCTTAAGATATCTCATGAAAGTGTAGTGACGCAATCCAGAATTTCCATCTGGGATGAATAAGTAATCTTAGTGCTTAGTACATACAATGATTTGACAAAGAGGTTTTAAAGAAAATACCCATAGCTTTATTCTACATGTGGTTTTCAATTATCAAGGCTGTAACAAAAACATTATTTTTATGCACAATCCGTTTTATGACAGTTGGCTAACAGGCTATGCTTGCCCACCCCTGGCGCTAACACCTGCTTGCAGTAAAAATACCTCTCCTGCTAAAAAAATGTTTTCTCTTTAACAGACTAGTTAACATGACATTTAAAGGCCCTTTATTTACATGTGTCGTTCAAAAACAAGGACTCAGCCTTCTTAAGACAGCGATAACAACGGTTGTGCTAAATGTCCTATTAAAGCCCTCAAAAGTCCTTGTTAAAGACAACATAGACGGACCCCCTGATAGGTGGAGAGTTAATTGCCGAGCCAGGTGACTAGTCCCCATAAAGACAGGTATCAGCCCAGGTGCAGGCAGTTAGTCTGCTATGAGGCTGGGGTCATTGGATTGATCCCTATTTTGTCAAAGAGATCCCCATGGATCACTTTTGCTTAGCGCTGGGAGATAAGGATTTAAGATGCTCATCATGCAGGTATAACAGGGCCAGGGTCAGTCAAGGTGCCTCATCTATAGTCAAAAGAGGTCGTCCACGTCCAGGTTCATTTGCATATTCTTGCATGTTCTGGGTTGGGTTGAGACAGGCTCCCCACCCAACGCTCTTAGCTTCCAACCGGAGGACTTCTCAGGGGTCACAAGGTCACAAGAAATACCTGAACAGCCCATGAAATGTTACGAACCACAGAGTTAATACAGAGTTCTAAGCTATTTGACCTCTAAGAAGATAGTTTTGTCAGTAAATATCTTAACGTGATTTAAGAGATAAGATGCAATGTTCTCAGATTTGGGTGTCACAGCAGCAGAGGGTCAGATCAGTATGATGAATGATAACCAGCAGAAGTAAAACCAAAATGTAAAATTTACCAGAGATATATTTAGATTTCATTTATCTGTTGCCTTGTCACCAGAAACATGCCATTTTAAACTCCATGTTGCCCACCAGGAACATTCAAAAGCCTGTGATTTGACTGACCTATGACCCACAGGGGTCGCGTAAAATGAGACAGCTCATCAAATGTCGACCATTCTGGTCACTGGGCCGGCATTTTGTGAAGGTTTGGTTTGGCAAACCAGTTTGAGATGGACGAAGAATCCGGTGTAACGCAAGGTCAAACATACATGCTAGGACCACAGATGTTTGTTTTCCAACACCTCAACCATCAACCTTTCCACTGCATAATCCCCCCCCCCCCTCCCCCCCGCCATCAGGGAAGAAGAAAGAGAAAAGAGAGAGAGGGGTACACAGGCCTTCGTACCATAACTCTCGTGTCCTTTACGACCGAGTTAAACCACGGTGGCATCTTCCATCTCCTTAATAGACCTTCCCATGGAGCTCTTTGTGTGTCGAGGCATAAACAGTCAGAGTTTGGTTTGACAAAAGACAACACCTCAAAGATGGCCGAAAAATAGACACTTCCCGTCGCCATGGTAAATCACCCAAGTAGTGGGGACGTTAACGTACATGGGCTTACATGGGATATTTTGGGCCTGTTTTACTGCTTGCGGGTTATACAGGATGTTCCTTTGTGTCCGCTTGAGTTTTTCATTTGTCTCGGGCGGTTTGCGAGGTCTTTCCTTCTATCTACCACGTCGCTGTGTCTGGTGTCGGCCGTCTTGTGGTTTCTTTGGCGTTTTGTAACATAAGTAGCCTGCGTCTTCACACGACTGCGTTGTGGAAATGTTCAGGTCAAATTTAAACAGTTTAACATTTTCACCACAGCTTAAAGTCATTCCAGAGGGAGGGTGGATTTGAGGCCAAGATTAATCCAATTATTGACCCCAGACCCTCTCGGTTTCCTCTTCAACAGATTTACATTCAAATAAATCTGGAATTGCACTTGCATAATATTTTGTTACATTTTACGTTTTCACATTTATAGTGGGATTCTGTAGTATACGTTCACGTTCACAGAGGTTCCAGAACTGGAATGGGATGATTAGTCTGCACGACCAAGTTTATTTAAAAAGTAAAATCAACACCCTGAAAATCCTTAACCGCATTCCTAGGACTTCAGCAGGTTAATTAGTACTGACTATCTAAAAAAACACTAAAGTTGAACACTTATAGTTACACTTGCAGTTAAACATTTACTCCCTCCCTCCCTCCCTCCCTCCCTCCCTCCCTCCCTCCCTCCCTCCCTCCCTCCCTCCCTCCCTCCCTCCCTCCCTCTCTCTCCTCTCCTCCCTCCCTCCCTCCCTCTCTCTCCCTCCCTCCCTCCCTCTCTCTCTCTCTCTCTCTCTCCTCCCTCTCTCTCTCTCCTCCCTCCCTCCCTCTCTCTCTCTCTCTCTCTCTCTCTCTCTCTCTCTCTCTCTCTCTCTCTCTCTCTCTCTCTCTCTCTCTCTCTCTCTCTCTCTCTCTCTCTGTGTGCTGACTCAATGTCGGACTTAGGATTCCAGTCCCTCCATTTAGCCTACCCCTCTCTGCAGATGGGGTAAAAGGTCAACCAGGAGAAGAGAGAGACAAGGGGGTGGTGGTTGGGGTGGAGGTGGTGGGGGAGAGGTTGGTCTCTTATTAGTTCTGTTTTTCACTTGTTCTTTTCACTCGTAAGACAAATGGGGGGAGGGGGGGGGGTGGGAGGTGAGGAGAGAGACATCTCAGAGATAAAGGGATGTTTGTCTTTGTTAGAAGTTTTTGCGATGCAACTGTTTTCGTTGTTTTTTGCATCAAAGGGTGCTGCCTACGCTGACGAAGTCATGCTTAGCTTACCAAAGACAATAGTCTGGTTACCGATTGGATTACTTAGAGATGCCAGGCAGCGGTAATTAACTTTAAACTTTAAAGTAATTGTTGACCATCGGGAGAGTGCACAACAAGGAAAACATTGAACATTACTGAACAAAATCGGAAGCATACTTTTTGTGGTAGTTATGTGTAAGCTCTATGCTGTCTGCGTTGCGATGTGTACGTTTGAAACTCTTACGTTTCAAATGTATGTTTAGTTTGGTGTTGTCTGGAGTTTTGTTTGTGTGAACAAGCGCCTGGAAACATTTCTCAGAGTGAGGTTTATGCTATGTTAATGCTTGTGTAATGCTGGGTTTATGCTAGGTTTATGGTAGTTAGCTAAACCCTACCCACCTGGGAATTATAAGGGTTAACGCAAAGCATCCAAGGAATTTGCTAATGTATTTTAACCATGCGCTGATCCCAACATGGACTCCCACCAACTGTGGGGAAACCGGGGATCAAACAAAGAACAGCTCCACTTTGAGCCCCTGGCCCCCACAGAGCCAGAATGGCGGCCCCATGGAGAACTTAACCTAGCAGCTTCACAGCCGGTCACCCTGTGCTGTCCCACTGTGATTAGATCCAAAATGGCCTCCCCTTCAGGAAAGCCGTCACTCACTCCCTTAACAACCATAATGGCTGCCCGACGGGGAATCCTATCTTCTCTGTGTTTAATTCAAACACACAATATTATCCCAGCCCTACAGAATGTTTTTTTAGGTATGTTGTCAGCTGGTCCTCACTCCGTTTACCCCTCCGGCTCCCCCTTAATGCCGCTGGAGCAGTAATATCTTCCCGACAGGGCCACTTGACCCACGTCGGCCTGTATTGTTTCAGTGGGGCGTGATCCAAAATGGCCGCCCCCTGGGATCCATTGGCTCCGGGTTACTCTGCCATCCATTGAAAAGTGGTGGAAACAGTTGTGTTTTCCTGTGGGGAAGAGGGAGCGGAGAGGGTGTCAGCAGGCACCTTGTATTGTTTGTATAAAGTAGTGTTGTATAAAGCAATCTTATTGTATCAAAACTTGTCAATCATCAACATACAAATAACACATTATAGCTATGAACAGTGTCTAGCTACACTTTTATGGGTCTAGCTTCACCGCCACTTTGACAGTCATTATCAAGCCTTTCATCACTATAGTACAGTAGGCAGGGATTGTTTAAAGATGTACATTATGTTACAGATGGCAAATGTGAGATTTGGGGGTTAACAAGGCAATCAACATCCACCTCATCAATTAGATACAGATTAGGCCATAGTTCAAAACATAACAAGTTCAAAACATAACAACTTAGAAGAAGTCTTTCAGGGTAATCGGGAATAACCTTTAAAAGATGACGCAGTGTATGTTTCCCATACACTGCGATCTGAAACACTGTCTGTCTGTCTGTACGTGTGTCTATCTTTCTCTCTTTCTCTATCACCTATCTTTATATCTGTCTGTCTGTCTGTCTATATGATTATTAATCTGTCCTTCTATCTGTCCATCTCAGAGTTGGACATAGCGGTGGTGTCTCTGGTTCCCTTTGACAAATACTCTTTCGACGTTCGACCCTACACATGTCACCACCTTTGAGCAAGACATCCCAACCCTGACACTTGTGTTCTAACCAGAGACTCGTCTAAATATAGCGTGTGCTGGGTGTGCCTGTTTTTAGATGACTATTCTACTATTTTCAATCAATTTACATAACCTTTGTTTTCTGCTTTGTTTTGAGCCACCACTCCATATCTTCCCATTGGGCCCCTATGGGCAAGACCCCTCAACGTAACCCTAGCCCCGCTGGTTGAGCTGTCTGCTCCCATGCACGGTTGACACCGCTGTCGGTGAACGAATGTGTGTATGAATGGGTATGTGACTGGGTGAATGTGAGGGTCTGGTTGTGTGCTTTGAGCGGCCACAGGTTAAAAATGCACTGCATAAATGCAGTCCATTTACCATTTACCATGCATAGAGACATACATGGTAAAATGGTAAATGGACTGCCCTTATATAGCGCCCATCATGCCCTCAGTGTGTGTATATATCTCTCGGACACAGGCTCGCTCGGCTTGATTGACTCAGACGAGAATAGTAGTAGTGAATAGATCCGATCACTGTAAACACTCTGAAGTGTCTTCCACCGGCAGGTTATTGGGTCGCTGCCCTGCACCAGAGCAGCTGTGTGTGAGTGTGTGAGTGTGTGTGTGTGTGTGTGTGTGTGTGTGTGTATGTGTGTATATGTGTGTGTGTGTGTGTGTGTGTGTGAGTCACACGGCGGTGTGTAGAATCAGCCAGACGAACGAGACATAGCTCCGAGGATTAACCGGATCACAACACAGCCCGCTCCCAGACACTGTGTGTTTGTGTGTGTGTGTGTGTGTGTGTGTGTGTGCAAATATAATGATATCTTCTTTGGTCTGATCCATTTAGATCCATATACATTTACTCTCTCTCTCTCTCTCTCTCTCTCTCTCTCTCTCTCTCTCTCTCTCTCTCTCTCTCTCTCTCTCTCTCTCTCTCTCTCTCTCTCTCTCTCTCTCTCTCTCTCTCTCTCTCTCTCTCTCGACCCATTCTGCATACTTACCTGAAAGCTCCTTAGTTCACAGTGTACTTTACCTGCATGTGCATACTGTGTATTGTATGCGTGTATCATGTGTATCGTGTGTTTTTCTGTATGCTATCATGTTAGTAACCATTAAACATTATCAGAATTTATAATTGCCTGCGTACCCTAAATAAACGACGCTAGCATGAGTTTGCTAGTGCCAGACAGTGGTCCTCAGACACTCACTGTGAGTTTTTCATTTTCTTTCAATGTTTTACAGCTAGTATATTCATAACTTTGTTTAAGTTGGGTAAATGACACGTCTAATATCTCAGTATTTCAGAATTTATTAGTTTTATATTTTATATATATTTTTTATAAGTGTAAGGTGAGTTGCCATGGCAACAGGAGCGGGGTGTGTGTGTGTTTTTTTTTAGATTTGCTCAATTTGCCTCCGTCGTGGGGTCACATTTTCACAGCCAAACTTCACCTTGGCTCTATGTACACGGTTGCCGTGGCAACCGCGACCCATCCCATCATGAACAAGACAAGGGATGCTGACGTTTACAGAGAGTCCCTTTACCACAGATGTCTGGCACACGCACACGCACACACACACACACACACACACACACACACACACACGAACACAAACACACACGTACATACTTTTCACATCCAGACTTCACATGTGCAAGACAACTACCAAGCACGTGTGTGGGACAGATGGAGAGGGAGAGAGAGACTTCAGTTATTTGTACTGTCGAGGAAAAGTAAATGGGTCCCTAATAATTGATCTGACTGACCAACTGTCTGTCTGTCTGTCAGACTGACCGACTGTCTGTCTGTCTGTCTGTATGACTGACAGACAGTCTGTCTGTTTGACTGACCAACTCTCTGTCTGTCTCTCCGACTGGGTGACTGTCCATATAACTGATCGACTGTCTGTTTGTCTATGACTGCTATCAAATAGATCAGTCACCGGTGTAGTTCAAACTCCCAATTCTAACTTCTAAATTCTTAACATTTGCAATCTTAATTCGGAATACGGGAATTCCAACCTATACATTCTCAACTCTAAACTCTAAACTGTAACCACAGGGACACTAACGGGCGTTTTAACCACCAGCAGAGGCGTCAGGAGAGTGTTTAGATGCTCTCTGGACCCCCAGCGGGTGGTCTTGTTTCAACTCTAAATTCAAACATTGACTTGCGTGGAGTAACGGAGACATTTACTGGCGGATTACGTCAAACGCCAGGCCTGGTGTATCGCTTTGGCCGTCTCCCTGACAAGACAGACTGCCCACCCCCTCCCACCCCTCCTCCTCTCCAAAGCCCTGTGTACACACTCTCCAACCCACCCCGGCTTAGTAAACACAGGCTGGGCCCACAGAGTGGTTCTGCGGCCCTTCCTTTGCGATAATGCTCGCTATGTGTTGGTGGTCCCGTTTCATGTCCTGCGTTAAACTTACGGACCCTTCACCGCAGGTTTCCCCCTCTTTCCGGAACGTTTCTGAGGAGACGCTTCAACTGTATACACAACCCCCGAACAAAATGAACGGTTTATAAAGGGCGGAGAGAGGGAGATAGAGAGAGAGAGTGGCAGAGAGAGAGTCAGGGAGAGGGCCTTGTATATATGTCCACAGGAGGTTTGCCGTGTTGCGGAAGGATTTGGGACTGTGGAATGTCGTAAAGTGTATCGTGACATAGGCCTTATGGAAACATGGGGGGACAAATGAAGTTGGATTGGATCCAGTTGCCAGGTTGGAGATGAGGTCATCCCACCAGGTGGTTCAGCTAAACTAGTTTTAACCCGCAGATACAACACCAGCAAACATAGTTTAATAGGTTGCTGCTTACGCATTTCATTTATTCTATATGTACAGAAACAGGTCATTAAGGAGCAGGCAGGGGTTAGACAGTGAGGACAGAGACAGGTCATTAAGGAGCAGGCAGGGGTTAGACAGTGAGGACAGAGACAGGTCATTAAGGAGCAGGCAGGGGTTAGACAGTGAGGACAGAGACATGTCATGAAGGAGCAGGCAGGGGTTAGACAGTGAATACAGAGACAGGTCATGAAGGAGCAGGCAGGGGTTAGACAGTGAATACAGAGACAGGTCATCAAGGAGCAGGCAGGGGTTAGACAGTGAATACAGAGACAGGTCATGAAGGAGCAGGCAGGGGTTAGACAGTGAATACAGAGACAGGTCATGAAGGAGCAGGCAGGGGTTAGACAGTGAATACAGAGACAGGTCATGAAGGAGCAGGCAGGGGTTAGACAGTGAATACAGAGACAGGTCATGAAGGAGCAGGCAGGGGTTAGACAGTGAATACAGAGACAGGTCTGTCATACACTGTCCAACCCCTACCTGCTCCTTAATGACATGTATCTGTAAAAATGCATCCAAGGTGGCAATTTCAAATATATAAAAATGTCCAAACCACTACTACAGAAATACTTGCGGAAGAGTATCATTTACAACTTCAAATGGCAATAAATATGACATCAGCTGCTGAATGATGGTCGAGTACTTATACTGTAGCACGCGCATACTCACACACACACACACACACACACACACACACACACACACACACACACACACACACACACACACACACACACACACACACACACACACACACACACAAACCCCTTCAGGGTGTTCCCTGTTACATTATTGATGGAGAGGTAGAGAAAGGGGGAGGAAGGTGGGTGTGCTGTTGTAATAGGGGTTGAAAGAGAGGGGGAGGAAGAGAGAGAGAGTGTGTGAGTGGAGGCAGGGAGCGAGGAAAGGTAGAGAGACAGGTCCCAAGGTGATAAACTGACAGCCGGCATACCTGGAATGTGAGGAAGACAAAAGTGAGGGATGGGGGTGAGGAGGAGGAAGAGATAGGGAGAGGGGGAGAGGGGGAAGGGTGAGTGGGACATTGCTGTGGCATGTCATTTATCTTGTCAACTTTTTCCCACTCTCCTCCCCCCATCTCTCTCTCGTTTCTCCCCTTTCTCTCTCTTCCCCTCCCACATGTACTTAGTACTTGCTGATATTTCCCTAATATGTACTTACTGTGATGTATTAGTATTATTACTGCATTTTGCCTGATATTTAACAACTACTGAGGGGCTGTTTATGAGTTCTGTCAGTGCTCTCATCCCTCCATCCATCCTTCCCTCATCCATCCATCCTTCCTTTATCCATCCATCCATCCTTCCCTCATCCATCCATCCTTCCTTCATCCATCCATCCATCTATATTTACAACCAGTTTGTGGTGTCTTAAGGGGTGTTAGAGAGGAGAAGGAGGAGTGGGTGGAGGGAGTGTAGGGAGGAGGACACAGGAGAGGATGAGGAAGGGAGTGTGGAGGAGGAGAGGGAAGAGGAGGAAGGGAGTGTACAGAGGAGGAGGAGAGCGAGAAGGATGAGAGGAGGATCTGTTTGCTTTGCGCTGCTGTTGCTTCTGGTGTGAAGAAGCGTTTTGACGTGCTGTGTAAAACTAGATTTATTAGGATAATTAGCACTTTAGGGAGGGAACGGGAGGATGCTGGGTGAGGGAGGGGAATACGGGTGAGATTGGATGTGATCGAAGGCAGGACAACCTGATAGATTTATGGTTTTTAATATTACATAATGGCGTCATAATCCCGTGCTGTTTGATCTCTGTAAGAACGGGATTTTCTGCAGAGCAGAAGCCTTAAATGTCAAATGAGTGCCTTGGAAATCTCTCCCTTTCTTGGTGTCTCTGTCTTACTCCCTCTATTTATGTCTCTCGGTCTGTCTCTTTCTCTCTATCTGTCTTTCATCCATCCCTCTCTCACTCTTTCTCTCTCTATCTCTCAATATAGCTGTCTGTTCAGATCTCTCTCTCTCTCTCTCTCTCTCTCTCTCTCTTGCTCTCTCTCTCTCTCTCTCTCTCTCTCTCTCTCTCTCTCTCTCTCACACACACACACACACACACACACACACACACACACACACACACACACACACACACACACACACAGTCACTTGTCCATTTGAGTTATTTTGAAACAAGAACAGGACAGTTATACCCGGCGAGGTCATCGTTGTTGTGGTCGTCGTTAGAGACATGGCCACAGTAACAGCGGAACCAAACACAACCAGAACACAACCACAACCATAGCACACAAAAACTCAAACCGAAGGCAAATAGTTAAGGTATTAAATGTGCACTACTTTAAAATGAAATACCATTTAACACCGGCCTGTGTAATAAGTGCGGCCTGTGTAAATCCTGTGATTTTATGGGAAGATATGAACACACAGCTGAGGTCAAATTTACTTTGTCTCCTCCGGGCTTCCATAGAAATATGAAAATTGGTTGCCGAGGTCTTTGTAATTAAACACAAATCCACACACACCAACACAAACACACACACACTCACTTGCGCACTCCCTCTCCCTCTCCCTCTCCCTCTCCCTCTCCCTCTCCCTCTCCCTCCCCAGGGGTACAGATAAGTACACACTAGTGGAGACTAGTAAATTGTAGTAAATCTGCAACTGGCAAATAGGACAAGGGTGGTATATCATAAGTGTGGTTCTGTGTGAGTGTGACACACACACAAACACACACACACACACACACACACACACACACACACACACACACACACAAAAGCACCAAAGACATTACAATGTACAGAAGTTGAAGTAATTTTATAATTGACTAACACTTTGACCTAAATATTTCTGTTTTTACACCCTGCCATCATAGGATTAAGACAACCTTAAAGAACACTTAACATTAACCACGGCGAGATATATCTCGCCAAACACCTACTCGTCACTACACACACATCTTTCCCATGATGCATTCAAAATCGTTGTTATTAGGCTGGAGATGGTTACGTTTAGGGTGAGAGGGTTGAGGTTATGTTTAGGATGCAGTGCATTGGGGGAAACATTTTGATGCACCAGTGCACCTCTTGTTAGCAGGAACATGTAGCTGCTTGTATCTAGCACCCATGTTGACATGTGCAGCACACAACAGCTCAGCATTAAGGAAGGCTGATTACTTTGTATATTTTCTCTGTCTACCTCTCTATCTCTCAATCTCTCTCTCTCTCTCTCTCTCTCTCTCTCTCTCTCTCTCTCTCTCTCTCTCTCTCTCTCTCTCTCTCTCTCTCTCTCTCTCTCTCTCTCTCTCTCTCTCTCTCTCTCTCTGGGAATAGCTATAGCAAAGGGTAGCCTCACTGGATGTGCTGAGATACAGCAGGAATGTTCTTGAGATGAACTTCAAAACAACCCTCATGTAGAACAGTAGCACCCTCTTTATCGCCCCCCCCCAACACACACACACACACACACACACACACACACACACGCACACACTCACACACACACACGCTCACACACTCACACACACACACACACACAAGCACACATACGTAAGCACACACACACAGAAATTATTTTTCGGATATTGATTACTTCATTCCTTAACAATCATAGTTTTTTTTAACTACTCTGCATATATGAAACATCAAAACATGTTTCAACATGCTTCTCCCCATTGCTCCCTTTCTCTCTCCACCTTCTTGTTTCTGTGGTGAATTGAACTTAATGGATGAACGGATGGATAGAAAGATAGTGGGATAGACGGTGTGTGTGTGTGTGTGTGTGTGTGCTTGCTTGTGTGTGTTTACAATTTAGCAATCTACTGTAACGTTACGACTCGCCTGTGTGCTTGTGTTAATACCCACAATGGCGGTGAGCCAATCAGCATCGTCCGTGGGCCTGAGGATGTGATTGGGTGTTTGAGTTCCAGACGAGCATGGCATGAAGGCAAGAACTGTAGACCAGTGGTACCAGCACACACATGCACACCACCTGCTGTGTGGACCAATCAGAACGGTCTGTGGTTCAGCTGGAGTCTAAAGAACGCTAGACCCTCCGCTGAAACTGTTTAGCAGAGACTCTGTGACATTATTTAGTTGTTTGTTGTTAAAGTGCTTTCTTTTTTTTCCAACTATTTTACTTTTTTTCTTTTTTTCCTTTTTTCTTATCGCCTGGAAAGACTCCAGGAGTCTTGTGGGTATGGGTGTGTGTTCACGGTCCCTCCGCTCTCTCTCATCTCTCTCACTCTTTTACACTCTTACTCTTCTCATGCTTTTAGCTAGCCATGCTATTGGCCAGGTTCAACATGTGTTTTAGTCTCTTCTGTGGGGCTAGGCTTCACATCTCCAATCTGTTGGAATTATGCCTTCAAGTCCCACAGCATGAATGGGTCATGGAAGATTCATATATTTGAAGTATCTGAAAATATCGTTTTGATATATTTCATTTATAAATATTTAAAGATGAATAAGGCATAATAGGCATAGTTTTTGGTAAACATTAAATACGCCTTTTCTTCAGCTCTCCAAAACAGTGTTTCAGAAACACCTCACTCCTACTCCTAACCTTTTGGATAAAGGTGATTTCCCCTCAGTAAGTGATACATTTGGTGCATCCTATCTAAACACCACCAACTTCACCCATATTATCTTTTGGAATGGCTCCATTAATGGAGATAACCGCAGGGCGTTGATTGTTTGGCCTGAATTCTGGCAGTCGGTTGCTATTGGGTCGTCCCATCTTGGGAAATGAGAGGAAAGGCACAACAATTTCCAGAAGTAAAAATAAAATGAAATCAGAAATAGACGAGGCGTTCATCTACAGTTGCATTCCTACAAGTATATGAAAGTTACAAAACCTTAAAAGTTAGGAGTTAGCACCTGGGACGAGTGTTGGCTTGAACTTGTACAAGAAGAAAAGAAAAACATATTTGTCAGTGCATCCAAAAAAGAAAAAAAAAAGCCTTTGACTGGTGTCGTCTTCAACCCTGAGTTGAGTTCATGAGTCCTGAGGACTTGTTCCCACTCGTATGCCTATGTGGTCTTTATGATGGACGTATGGGGAACAGGGGAAACAGTACATACTGTGTACCACCAGCCCCATGCTGTCCATCACCCGCTCTCTAAAAGCTCTTTCATCCCGAGATCTGTCGCGGGGGTGGGGGTGGGGGGGGGATCCTAGAACCGCTGTGAGATGAGAATGACGTTTGCTTTTCCGGAATGTTCCGGAATTCTAGAATTAGAGGCAGACTTCAGGTGATCTGGAATGTTGAGAAGAACCTGGAGCAGGGGTGTGTCCCGGAATGTTTTTAGGGGATTCTAGAACCCAGGAGGGTGTAGAGGAACGTTCTGAAGATTGACACCACAGTGTTTCGGTCTGCAGGGAATTTTATGATCTTATTCTGAAGATTTAAGGATTACTGTGAGATCTCACGCTCTTTCACGCATGCACACACACACACATACACACACACACATATAGACCCCCTCTCTTTTATCCTTGGGTGGTCACAGTGCAACACACACACACACACACACCAACCTTCCCACCATGTGTGTGTTAATCAGTTGAACCTGTAATTTATCTTCTGGTTCCTGAGAAGTTTGTTCTGCTGTTGTTCCCTGACAGATTACCAGAGCAGGCGAGCAAATCCGTGACCAAAATCGACACACGTAACCCCCTACTAACACACTCTGAACTGAGTCATAGCTTAGCAGACACGTTTATCCAAAGCAACTTACAGACAATCCAGATACAGATCATTTTAAAATCCCTATCTCCTCCGGACTCCGCCAGGACCCCCCCCCCCCCCCCCCCCTCCCCCCTCCATCTCCCCGATTCAGTCGGCCCTAGAATGGCGGGTTTGTCACCCAGTGGGAAGGATGAGGGAGGGGTTAGGGGGCATCTTGCTCTAGGATGCCTACAGGTAGACTGTAGACGTTGGGGATCAAATCCAGAACCTTTCGGGTTAGGAGTCAAACGCCACTGCCACTAGACTTTCCAGCCCCACGTCTTTTCTACAACCACTAACACACCTTAGTTTGGTAGGACCTCTTATTAGGAAGTTGGGACAGCAGCCATGGCATTAACCCTAGCTCAAAGCGGACATAATTGTTTAGTCAATTTGGTGTTTTGTAGACATTTCCCACGAGAAGGTTTGAGATATATTGTCGCTTTGTTGAAACATTTGGTCCTGCTATGTTAAACATTACCTTACCCAAATTGCAATTCATTATCATTCAAATATATTGTGGCTTTGTCGAGAATATAATTCTCTTAAGTTGGCGATGCTTGGCGCTAAAAAGCCCCAGTGTCCTAGTTTAGGTCCCTTTCATACCTAACATGGTCAATAAAATCGCGGCTCCGCAGACCAGTCATTTCCTGTAAATAGTTAGTCGATTCAAGACCCTATACAACCCGACACTATTCAATTGAATGCAACCCGACACTAACTAGGTGAAAGGTACGATGCTTTTTCTATTTTCTGCAATCAGTGCTTTTATGCTTCACTCACTAAGACCCTTAAAGAGAAGCAATCCTAGCCATCAGCTACAAAGCCAGCATTCAGACCCCCCCCCCCCCCCCCCCCCTGAAGCTACGTATGGATGTAACCCAACACACAAGGCTAACTATAAAGGAGATCAATAACATTAGTATTATTGCCCGTGAGGCTAGCTAGCAGCGGCTCCACGGCTAAGGTAATCATATGCCCTGCGGTAATGTGATCCAAACCCTTTTTAGCGCCAGGTGACATATTGGGGCGATCTTCCCTTTTCTTTAAGTCGGAAATGCAGGGACCTGGGATCTTACAATTGTTGTAAGATGTGAGGCTGAAGGCAGGAAATAGCGAAAGCTAATAATTAAAGGGGAGATCTGTGCTACAAAAAGGGGGTGGGGATTATTCCGGCACATTCTAGAATGTTGGGGGGCTTCCGGAATGGGGTCGAGTAGTTTGTAGCAGGAGGGGCTGTGGTTTGGCAGAGCAGGTGTAAATTGGCTAAGCCGGTGAATTATCAAAACACAAAGAGATAAATATTACGGCAAAATATTGTATAAAAAGTTAATTACACAGTTACAATAAAAGATGTAACACGAAACACCAAAAAAGTTTGATGTTTCTCTCTCTCTCTCTCTCTCTCTCTCTCTCTCTGTCCCTTTGTAAGGGCCAGGATCTGTTAAGTCCCTAGGATTTTAATAGGTCCCTGAGGCCCCTAAAGCCTTCTCACACAGCAGAGAGGTCTCTTGGGACACACTGCTTTGAACCTTAAACACTCTCTCTCTTTCCCACTCTATGCGCGTGTGTGTGTGTGTGTGTGTGTGTGTGTGTGTGTGTGTGTGTGTGTGTGTGTGTGTGAGGGAGAGAGTGAGGCAGGGGAGTTATGGTCACCATATCTTAGTGTACATCCATGGAAGTGTAAATGCGGAAATATTTAAGTGGTTGTTTGGAATGTGTGTGTGAGTGAAAGTGTTTGTTGGAGAATGTGCAAGTGTGTGTGTGGCCTTTTGCACATTCAAACTGTGTGTTCCAATCCGTCTCACTTTGTTTGTGTCGACCGACTGCTGTTTCAAACCCATCTGTAACTGTCTTTCTGCGCGTCTGTGTGTAAGTGTGTGTGTGTGGACCCCATGTTGAGAGGGCCCACCAGGGGAAGATGAGCATAGCTTTGTGATGCAGGGTCGGACTGTAGCTAGGAGAGAATAGCATTAGCATGCTAAAGACACAGAGTATGTGTGTGTGTGTGTGTGTGTGTGTGTGTGTGTGTGTGTGCTGGTCAGATGTCCAGTGCACAGCTGTCCAACAGGGGGTCAAAGGTCTTTCACAATGTTCTGTTCCAGTAATGTCTTCTGCTGGCTTTGTTTCACGCACGCACACACTCACACACACACACACACACACACACAATGAACCTACGAGTGAGTGAGTGTGTGGGTGGTGTGAGTATTTCAGAGAAAGAAGAGGGAGAGAAGGAGAGAGAGAGAGAGAGAGAGAGAGACAGTGTGAATGTATGGGCATCAGAGTGAATAGCCAAACATCATGTCAAGTCACCTTTTAGCATCAGTATAAAGTGCCATAAATTACCTCTCTCTCTCTCTCTCTCTCTCTCTCTCTCTCTCTCTCTCTCTCTCTCTCTCTCTCTCTCTCGCCTTGTGTTTAGGGCCCCAGTGAAGGCCCCTGGCAACAAAGTGTCCTTCATTCCCCTTATCTCATCTCCTCCTCTCTTCTCACTTCCCCCCCCCCCCCCCCCCCCCCCCCCCACACACACACACACACACACACACACACACACACACACACATATGGTAACACTCAGGCCAGCAGTTGTCTGTCTGTCCTGACGCTACATGTCCACCAGTGTGTGTGTGTGTGTGTGTGTGTGTGTGTGTGTGTGTTTCATCTCCCGGTCAATCAGAGTGTCTGGTTTGCGTTCACTCCAGTGCCTCCTGGGTGGGGCTTGTACCTCTAACCCTAACCATCGCAGGCCCAAGGTACTGCCAGTTGACTTTGTAAATACTCGTCAGCGTTTGTTTTACCTCGGGAGCGCTCAGTGGGTTGTCCTACAGACAAGCCCCACCTGGCCCGGGTCAACTGTATGGAAAACAAAGACGGGGGTATTCAGGGGTTGAATGATAGACACGCATGCTGTCAAAGATGTATGGATAAGTACAGGAGGACTGAGTACACATACACACACACATACGGAAACACACACGTGCGCACAAACACACACCCACACACACACACATACGGAAACACACATGCAGACGCGCGCACACACACATGCACACAAACACACACACACACATACGGAAACACACTTGCAGAAGCCCACACACACAAACAGAAACACTGTCTCTGGAGACAGGAAATTTAGACTTCATTCCAAGTTTATCAGGTCAGGGAGAACATTCAAACACACACACACACACACACACACACACACACACCTGGTTGTTCAGGTGCACACGCTTTCTTTGGAAATGAGAGATTTCTCTGAATCTTGTCTGGAAGACAGGATATTATCTGGTTACTCTATCGCTTTCTCTCTCGCTGTCCATCCTTCTCTTTATCTGTTCATAACCTCTCTATTTCTCTCTGCATTCTTATCTCATCCCTCCTTTATTTCTCTCCCACTCTTATGTAATTCAGTTTTTCTCTCACTCACCCATCCTCCCTCCATCCCTCTGTCTTCCCTCTCTCCTTCCCCTCATCTGTCCTTCCGCGGTGGTCTGCGTGGTTACCGCAGCAACCAGACCCATCCCACTGACAGTATGATTGATACTCTAATTGATAGTGTGTCATGTCTTCTTCAATCTTCAGCTAAACACTTATTATCGTACCACTCTAAACCAGCTCCACACAATCACTCCTGTGGTTTAAACCCCCTGTGTCTCAGCCAAAGTCAAGACAACGTGATTAAAATCTATAAAAGATGAGTATCCGACAGTTATACTCACCGACCAACGTGTTTAATATTAAACGATCGCGTTGACCCTTTCAACACCAAATTACCTTGAGTTGGAATCATCCAAATGTATCATTTCGTTGTGTTATTAATTTAGCAAGCATTAGCAATATTAAACAGTGCTTGGGCTGAGTTCGGATGCCAGTGTAAATGTTACCATAAAACAGTAATCATTCATAAATAAACACTGTTATTGGGTAGCAGTCAAGCAAACAAGCAAAGCCGATCATTTATCTTCTGAACAAAGCAACCGATGTCTTCCTGTGGTCAGTGTTAAGCTTTTCAGCTAATTTCGTTTTTTTAAAACCAAACGTTCTCAATACGACATTATTTCTTACTAGATAATTTATGAACAGTGCATCACAAATATTTCCTTCTCTGCATACTCCTCCATTTCCCACATTCCCTCTTTCTCTGATTCCTTGATCGCTGACTTTCCTGATTAAAAAATCCCACAACTATTTAATCAGCTCCCGTCCGCTAGACTGGAGTTACATCCACTCTCCCTGTTTTCCTTCCTCCCCTCCCTCCATTCTCGGAGTGTTGATACCTGTTACGGGTCACAAAGATGGCTGGAGGGATGAAATTAAATAAGGAAAGGGAGACAGAGAACGAGAGAGAGAGGGAGAGAGGGAAAGAGAGAGGGAGAGAGAGGCGATATGGAAAAGGTAAGATTAGGGGAGGACGTAGAGAGAAGAGAAGCATACGTACGTACACGCACACACGCTTACACGCAGACACACACACACGCACACACAGACACACACACACACGCACACACAGACACACACACACACACGGTGGTGAGGGACAGCTATGTCTGTCTGTTGTCATATTGCTCTGAGAGAGATACTGAGGACATGCAAGGGGAATGTATGTTCCACACACACACTCACACACACCTAGGCAGACTAGTAGGCACACTCATGCAGGCACACACTCGAACAAACACATACACACTCAAAACCCTTCGCATCTGCACACACAGACATGCATACATTCACTTGTGCACACACACAGGCAGCCACACACATGCACATATGCACACACACACACACACACACACACACACACACACACACACACACACACACTCGTTCTGTCAGTCTTGTACTCCCATTCTTCTATATTTTCACACACACACATGCAGTTGAGTTATGGCAGCCTGCATTGCAATCGCTCTTCATTTTCCTCCTCCTCCTCCTCCCCCTCCTCTCTATCTGATGGACAGGCAGACACAAAGGTCATGCAGAGGTCACGCAGACAGAAGACTAATGTGTCTGGAAGGTCAAATGATCCGTTTTAACATTACATTACATTACATTGCATTACACACACACACACACACACACACACACACACACACACACACACACACACACACACACACAAAGCAGGCACATCTGGTTCAGGGGCCTGGTATGAACCTCCTGGGTGCAGACCACCCATCTGTCTGGGTGGCCCCGCCCACCTGGGTGTCACTTACTGTCTCGACCTTTGACCCCCCAGCTTAGGTGCACACCTGTTCAGGTGTCCGTGAGAACGGAGAGAGAGGGCCAGGGAGGAGGAGAGAGAGAGGGAAGGAGGGAGAGGAGAAAGTAGAGAGAAAGCAGAGGGGGAGGAGGACAGGGTGTGTGATTAACAGCAGGGGAGAGGGAAGCTCTGTCAAGTTTCTGTTTGATTGATTTCTCATAATTTATTGGTTGGTTGATTGATTGATTTGAAATAAAACTTTTGGGAAAAGTCGTGAGTACTAGTTATCAGTTCAAACTTAAGCCTGCAACCTTTGGTAAAAGTGCAGAGTACTATCAGTTGAAATTAAAGTCTCTAACTTTAGTAAAAGCGACGAGACCTCTGTATCAGTTGTATCATATCTCCGTACCTTTTACTAAAAATTCTCAGTACTTTGAATCACTTGAAACATAAGCCTTTATCTTTCCGTAAAAGTACTCAATACTCAAGCGTCAGTTGATACCTTAGTTGTAAAAGTACTCTATAGTTTGAAAGGTTTAGTACTGGCTGATAGTAGTAGTAATCGTATCAGCAGTAATAGTATGGTATTGAGACATCTTGGGGACAAATCACCTGGTTCCAATCCGAGCCAATCACAAATCAGCTTTCATCATATTGCACCAATCAGAGCCAGACCAGAGGGGTTGCTGTTCGTGCCATTAGAATAAAGCGGTTATGTTTATCTACACACATCCTGCAGATACACACTAGAACATGTTGTGGAGATGCTGTCAGAAAGTTCTTGGCTCGGTAGAGTTCCAGCATTTCATTTACATTTCCCCCTCATCATCTATCGAGGGAAGGGGGAGACATCTTGTACAGTGGTTAATCAATAGGTTATCTCTGTGCTCGCGGTTGGTTCAATTCCAGAGTGAAACATGCTGGGTCTGGTCCAGCATGTTCGTGGGTGAATATCAGCACTGTCTTGGCCAACTATCGCATGGATTGCTCTTCCTTGGAGGACAATATATCACAGTTTACATCGACAAGCTAGCAATTATCCTCCAATTTGTTTCACAACAGCCTATCAGGTCCAACATTCAAATATCATTGAGAGCAACACCCTTACGTGATAACGTGATCTATCTTAAATACATTAAATCATGCCAACGAGCAACAATACAATAATTGATCCAATTTATAAAGTTACCATCTCCCATTTGCAGAAAATAGTGATACAAAATGCATAGGGATTATACTGCTATTAACATATATCTCTGCATATTTATATTAATATCATACCGTTTCAAAACACCATATACAACATCAGATTTTCGATTCTGGTTGAGCTAACCTCTTGACCAGCATGCTAAGAGAACATGCTAGCAAACAGGTTAGCCGCTAACCTGTTGGCTAGCATTGTGAACTGCTAAGACTGGCGCAAGGCTTCAAGGCTGTGAATGTACTCTTTCCTTTTAAGGATTTACAGCCGTTGCTACACATTAAAGAGCCTGAATTACACGACTTCCATGGTGAAAAGGGGGCTCCATATTGTCTCGTAAAATACCAGTGACATTCCAGCCACCGGTTGAACCGACTCAAATATTAGACTCGATTTTTATCTCGTTGTCAAGACAACCTCTGGGGTGGCGAAGTTAGCCTAGCGTTAGCAAAGGTGATTCCATTAAATAAACCTCAATTCCCTGTGGGATAGAAAGGAAATGTAACATCTACCACTAGCTGTGTTAGTGCTTTGCTCCACCTATTGTGCTTAAACAGGGATTCAAACCTC
>JACYXH010000783.1:2535000-2537500 GCA_026745465.1 Lota lota
ATTTACAAGCAAGTACAATAGAACAATGATGTAGTCTCCAAATATACAATAAAACAAGAGCTTAACATAGCAATATTGTGTCCTTTGGCTTGGTTACTGGGAAGTGGGAATGTGAAGCAGATCCCCTTGCCTGATTATTTTGCTACAGTTGAAATGCAAAGCGTTTTAGTATTGTAAATTGAGGATGCAAGTGGATGCAATCTATAAAACCTATTCTTTACCTTCTTGAGATCTTATATACTACCTTTTAGCTTCAGCCTGGCTGCCTTTATTGCCTTCTAAACATAATTGTGTTTGGCTAGCTAACCGTTTAGCTAGTCGTTTGGTGAAATGTCCAGCTGACTCACTGTTTTTGGCTAGTGAACCGCTGATCCGTTTGGCTACGCGTCTAGCTGACTAACCTTGTTGTATGGGGCCTCCTGAGGCTGTTTGATGTATTTGTGTACCTTCTCTGTCTGGCGTGTTGTGATTCATTTGGGATTTACAGGTATACACACTGCAGTCTGCTTATCCATTGCTCGTACATGGGCTAGCCTCTCGACACTACATTACCATTTTTATTTTTTTATTTGGCCAAGAGATGCATTTTTCTTACCGGCTCGTGTTCCCGGGGTAACATTCTAGAACATTCTAGAATCCAGTGCCACGGAACGCCGCCCTGACAACGCGGTGATGTCATGGATATTCCGGCATGTGCCTGCCCGTGCCTATCTGTCTGTCTGCAGGCCGCGGTCAGCACCGTGCCGAGAATACACCGACTTTGGCAGTGAGGAGATGTGCTTGTCTTTCTTCATTTGTGGTGTGTGTGTGTGTGTGTGTTTCATATGGCACAAAGGATCAAAGGGTTTAATGATGAGGGTTTAATGACGACCATTATTTATATGTTTTGATGATTGGTTGATTGTGGTTTATTTTATTATAATAGTAATAATAATTATTATTATTATTATTCTTATTATTATTCTTATTATTATTATTCGTATAAAATGTATCCCTTTACTGGTTCTTTACAATCATAGCTTTGATTTTCTTGCAGAACAGAAAGATGAGCGCTGTTCAGAGTTGTGCATTAGATAACATTATCACCCAACATTCCTGACAAACTCAGATCGGAAGCTCGTATTCCGGCTCTCCTGATCTCGAGTCAGCATTCTTAATACAAACTGGGAGAAATGGAGAGAGAGAGAGAGAGAGAGAGAGAGAGAGAGAGAGAGAGAGAGAGAGAGAGAGAGAGAGAGAGAGAGAGAGAGAGAGAGAGAGAGAGAGAGAGAGAGAGAGAGAGAGAGAGAGAGAGAGAGAGAGAGAGAGAGAGAGAGAGAGAGAGAGAGAGAGAGAGAGAGAGAGAGAGAGAGAGAGAGAGAGAGAGAGAGATACAGAGATACAGAGATACAGAGATACAGAGATACAGAGATACAGAGATAGAACGTTTTTATGTGATGTGACCCAGGAGATCCCCCCCTAGTGAGGTCACCAAGGTGTTGGTGTCGGTCGCTGTGGCAACGCTATTTTGGGGGTCCGGACAGTAACGAGACACTATGATTGGACAGCACCAGCGAGTCCCACGACATCACCCACACCGGATGGAAACCAAACCAAACCAAATGAGGTTCCAGTGAAAGTGAACAGGAAGTGGAAATCAACTCATCAGAGAGTCAGCCCATCTGTGAATGGCATATTCACATTTAAAGCTACCTGGGAAATTGCTGTGATTGGATGTAGATTGATATTAACTAGTGCATTTGTTTTTACGGCACATATAAAATACAGGTCATTAAGATGCAGGTAGGGGTTAGACAGTGAATACAGAGACAGGTAATTTAAGAGCAGGTAGGGGTTAGACAGTGAATACAGAGATAGGTCATTGAGGAGCAGGTAGGGGTTAGACAGTGAATGCAGAGACAGGTCATTTAAGAGCAGGTAGGGGTTAGACAGTGAATACAGATACAGGACTGTGGGAGTGTGTGTGGATGGTGGCTGGTTGAAGCAGCCTCACCTGGCCCGAGTCAGACTGATTGGACTCTGGGGCTGGGTGGGGCTGCACACCTGTTGCACATTGAGCAATCAGTGTGCACAGGTTAAACCAGCCATCACCACACACACACTCAGAGGGAGTTCTCTGGCATGGTAGCACCATCTGCAAGCCTCACTCTATGCAACCTTTACAATAAACCGTTTGAACATCACCACCCTGTGTCCATTCGTTTGGAGGAGCCCGAGGAAAGTCACCTAGGTGGAGTGTAGTATTGGACAATGCTACAAGGACATTAAGGAGCAGGTAGGGGTTAGGCAGTGAATACAGAGACAGGACATTAAGGAGCAGGTAGGGGTTAGGCAGTGAATACAGAGACAGGTCATTAAGGAGCAGGTAGGGGTTAGACAGTGCATATGGAGACAGGTCCTTAAGGAGCAGGTTAGACTGTAGACATGGGGAATCAAACCCTCACCCTCAGCACAACACTATCCTTACCCTTTAGGGTGCTTACACAGGGTGTTCTGCAAA
>JACYXH010000783.1:2542500-2545000 GCA_026745465.1 Lota lota
GAGAAGAGATTCTCTGTGAAATTTGTTCTTGGTTACACACTTAAATCCCAGCAAATGTCACTCAAGACGTCTGCTCTTGCTTATGCACTTTTGTACTTAATATAATTAACTAAATATATTTGTGTACTCATAAAGCACAGCATGACATCTGTCTGGCTGATCCTTCTAGAACGCTGCCATGGTTACAAGACGAAGGAAGGGTGTCTAATGAGTCGATACATTGGAGTTTGTTGACAGTTCGTAGTGGTTTGTGGTTCATAATGATCTTTTTTTTACCTATTGGTTCGTAGTTCCCGTTTGTAGTTCAACATTGTAGTTCAACGTTCGTCGTTAGTAGTCTGTAGTTAAATGTGTTCAATTCTTCTTTTTGGGGGGTGATTAGCATGTTTACCATGAGATGTCCGTCAGCCACGATGTTGTCTTGTGTTTATGGTTCAGATTGATAACAATACCGCCCTCATGCTCTGAAAGAATGTGTTTTAATCAACCATTCCTTTTCCCTTTCCTTTTCTCTCTCTCTCTCTCTCTCTCTCTCTCTCTCTCTCTCTCTCTCTCTCTCTCTCTCTCTCTCTCTCTCTCTCTCTCTCTCTCTCTCTCTCTCTCTCTCTCTCTCTCTCTCTCTCTCTCTCTCTCTCTCTCTCTCTCTCTCTCTCTCTCTCTCTCTCTCTCTCTCTCTCTCTCTCTCTCTCTCTCTCTGCAGGGGGGCAACCCAGACGAGCCATGTGCAGGTCAGGACTGCAGCAGAGGATGCAGGTGTAACCCCGAGAAAGGAGGCAGGGTGAGTGATCAGCTGCCATGTTGGCTCTTTCAATGGTTTTATTTTCACCCCTTGAATGCCAACTGCCATTTTACTGGTATTCAGACACGGCTATTTGGGTCTCCTTCCAAACAAAAGCTAGGATAGGTTATATTATGCCTTTGCATTTAAAGGTTTTCTGGTTATAGTAAACCAAGCTATGGTTTAGGTCTAAGGTAAAATTATGGTAAGATAAATTCAAGTTAAGTTTAAGGTAAAGTCCAGATTAGCTAAGGTTATGGTAAACTAAGTTTACAGAAATCCAAGCACAAGGTTAATGGACCTTAAGGGAAGACAAGGTTGCAGCAAGCTTAATATGGCAAAATGAGGTTATGTAATTCAAGGTGGATTGTATCCATGAATACAAAACCTACAGAATGTTCTGGAAAGGTCAGACAGAGAGGGAGGGAGACAAAGAAGGAATTGAGCAATGGAAAGACTGAAAGTGACATTTATCTCAGAGCAACAAATCATGAATCGCACTTAGAGCTTGTAAACAACACACATGCATAAATATGCACTTGCGCGCACGCAAGCACGCACACACACACACACACACACACACACACACACACACACACACACACACACATACACACACACACACTATGAAATGCAAATATAACACACAATTAGATGGCTTCAGGCTAGGAACATATGTAATTTTCATGTCACCGTTAAATAAGAATTAGCTTTCATCCATTATCAGTCATCTGTAAACAGCGAGCTACGTGTTGTAACAGAGCTTGCCTTTTTTACGATATCACACACACAGACATACACACATGCAAATACACATACGCACTCACACACAGGCTAATGCATGTACTCAGCAAAATGTCGTGTTGCTGTACAATCGTGGATTTATGAAAATAATTGCAGTGAGGCATGAGGTTTATACACTAAACTCCTCCCGGTTACCCCAGGTCTGTAAAATGCCGTAGTAAGTACCACGACATAGGTGCCCATAGGTCTGTGTAGTATAAGTCAGTATTTATAGTATTAATGAAAGTCTACCACTTCCAACTGCTAGGCTGTATCCATCATGAAATGGCTAATTAGCATCACACCTGGTGGTCAAATAGGGGCCACTTAAGATATTTCAGTTGGATATGCTTTTATTTCCGTTTACTTTACAAGGTAAATACATTAGTTTTCATAATTCAGCAATCAGCAATTCAGTTTGGTCTGTCTGGTATAATACATTTATTTGGTTTAGTTTAATAGAGTTTGTACTGTTGTGTTTCCTTATACTTTAGTTTGGTATGGTTTGGTACGGCTTGGTTTGGATTATTATTGGTCAGAAAGCATGTCTATTAGGTGCACGATAGTCTAGTGGTTACGGTGTTTGACTCCCAGCCAAGGGTTACCGGGTATGATTCCCAATGTCCACAGTCTACCTGTAAAGCAAGATGACTAACCCCCACCTGCTCCTTAATGACATGTATCTGAGAAGTGACTTTGGATAGCAGCATCTTCTAAAATGACCAAACATTAATATAACTCTATCATAACTTTATGATAGTGGATTGTGTGTATTCCAATAAGTGTTCCTTCTGTCTTAGGCTAGACACCTGTATGTCCCACACACACACTGCCCCCTTCCCCCACCACCTCATTATCTAAACAACAATTACTGTCTGACACGATAGCCTACACTTTAAACAAATAACAGAGTGTGGCTGTGGGACCATGCTAGCTGAA